>APFE031257252.1:10797-24215 GCA_000404065.3 Pinus taeda
TTCTTTTCCTGCAACTGATTCTTATACAAGACCTTTTCATTGAATATTACATCTCTGCTCCTAATGATTTTGTGATTTTCGTAATCATATAAGTGATAACCCAAATCATTAACACCATATCCAATAAAGGTACATTTCTTTGACTTTGCCTCAAGCTTTGTTCTATTTTCTTTATCAATATGGACAAAGGCCTCACAACCAAAAGGCTTTAAAAAAGAGTAGTTTACCTTTTTACTTTTCTATGCTTCCTCTGGAACACCAACATCCAAGGAACTTGAAGGCCCTTTGTTTATTAGATAAACAAAAGTATCTACAACATCTGCCCAGAACTATAAAGGCAATCCTGCATGCAATCGCATGCACCTTGCATGGTCCATGATTGTTCTATTCATCCTTTCTGAAACACCATTTTCTTGTGGTGTTCTTGGAACTTTCTTCTCTCTATTAATTCCATGCTCTGAACAGTACTTATTAAACTCTTTGCTGCAATATTCACCTCCATTGTCTGATCTAAGACACTTCAATTTATTTCCTATCTCAATCTCAACCAAATCTTTCTGTTTCTTGAAAGTATCAAATACATCATATTTATTCTTAATACAATAAATCCAAGTTTTCTAGTTGCATCATCAATAAAAGTAACATAATAACGAGAGCCACTGAGAGATGATACCTAAATAGGTCCCCATACATCTGTATGCACAAGCTATAATTTTTCGCTCTTCTTTTCTTTCCCAAATCTGAGAAATCTGACTCTCTTATGTTTTCCATAAATGCAATTCTCACAGAAATCGAAATCAACATTCTTCAAACCCGACAACAAATTCCTTGAGTGAAGAATCTTCATCCCCTTTTCACTCATGTGTCCAAGCCTATGATGCCATAATGCTGCATCTGCTCCTTTGGAAGTTAAAGCATTAACAGAGTTAGAAATACCATTGCATAAATACAATGTACTAACCTTTTCACCTTTTTCTATTACCAGAGCTCCTTTGGTGACCTTCCAAGCTTTATATGTGAAAGTTGTCACACAACCTTTGCTGCCTAACTACCCTATTGAAATCATATTTTTCTTTAGATCTAGAACATGCCTTACCTCTTTAGTAGTCATTGGTTACCATTCTGCTGTTTTATAAGAACCTTACCCATTCCAACAATTTTATAGGCTTTATCATCACCCAAATGGACTTGTCCAAAATATCCTTGAACATAGTCATGAAAATATTTCTTATCAGGTGGGACATGGAATGAGGCCCCTGAATCTACCACCCAGGAATCAGTAATATTTTCAAAAGAAAGAATCAAAGCATCTTGTAACACCTCACCTGTCACGTTTGCTTCATGATTGTTTTCTTGTTGTGCATCTCCTTCTTTTCCCTTCCGAGATCTACAATCTTTCTTTAAGTGTCCTTTCTTTCCGCATTTCCAGCACAATATCCCTGATCTGGACTTGGATCTGCCTTTCCTTGATTTACTGCGATATCCTGAGCTCTTTCCTCTTTCCATTTTTCTTCCGCTCGACTTTTCACCCAAAGCATTACCCGATGTCTCACCAGAGCTTTTCCATTGCATTTCCTCACTAAGGATAGAACTCACAACATCATCAAACTTTAAAGTACTAGATCCAAACACAGAGTTACTAATGGCCATTACTAAACCATTCCAACTTTTTGGCAATGAGCACAAGAATAACAAAGCTCTAACTTCATCATCAAAGTTTACCCCTGTAGAACATAACTGACTTGTAATAGTATTAAAATCATTTAAATTATCTACAACAGATCCACCTTCCGACATCTTCATATTAAATAACCATTTCATAAGACCTTGTTTGAGGCTAAGGGTTTTTCATATAGTTTCTCCAACTCCTTAATCAAACCCTTTGTCGTTGTTTCCTTCGAAATGTTGAAGGCGACTGACACTGCGAGGAACAACCATACTGTTCTGAGTGCCTTTTTATCGAGAAGGTTCCATTCTTCATCTGTCATACCCGTCGGCATATTTGTTTTTCCACCCAATGGTAGGTACAGATATTTTTGATACAAATAATCTTCCATCTACATCTTCCATGGCGAGAAGTTTTGGCCTTTAAATTTCTCGACCCTAAACTTACCATCTTCTGCCATTGCTCCCATTCGAATGAGGAACCCTTCTTTCCTGCGAGTTTATCAGCCAAATAAACCTTTGGCTCTGACACTAGTTGTTATAAAATTATATATATTATGGAGCAATGGAACACATAAAATATTGCAAAAATATAAACATAGAAAATGCATAAAACAAAAGAGACACAGATATACGTGGTTCACCCAGTTTGGCCTACGTCTACCTTGAACAGCCAGTTGATGAGCCCCGGAATTGGGTAACTTATTGGGCTCATTTTGCCTAACTGTTCTTCGTCAATCCACTATTTTTCATAGTTTATGCATGCTTTTTGAGTATATTTATGTTAGTTGAACGAATGAGAATAGTCAGTTGACCAAGAAGGCTAACACGTGGTTATTGCAGCTTTTTGGACGAATTTTGGACCAAGGCCAAGTAATTATGAGCCAGATGATAGCCAAGCATGAAGGAACAAGGGTGAGAATTCATAGGAAGGGTGTCTCCTGCATTAAATGGCCCTTCCTTGAAATCTCCACCCTCAACTCGGAGTTCAGCAGGCCATCGAAAAGGATTCCCAAGGGCAGCCGAGCAGTTTTGTGTAAAGTGACTGATCACTGGAAGTTTGAGCAGCCGATCCCCTTAAGTTAAGGAGGGCTATTGGAGACCCTCATAGTGCATAAATAGGAAGTCTTCCAGCCTTCATAGGTTACTTTTTTAAACAGTTGTATTTTGCACTATAGTGCTGTTATTTTCAGCTCATTTTGTACCTGCTGTTGTACAACTTTCTTTGTGACATGGTTATTTTTGAGTAATGGAAAGCAGTTTCATTTGGTACCAAATCTGAGATTTTTCTTAGGATCCTGTAGCTCTTGGGGTTGGGCCCAGCCCAAGTGCCAAGGATTCCTTTCTGTACTGTTATTTGTTTTTAGTCTTTGCAAAATAATTTCTGTTAAGTAGATTAAAATCTTGCTTGGTTACCTAGATCCTTGTTGATGATTAAAAAGGCTTTTCATGTTTAGATTGATTTGATAGGTTAATAACAAAGAAGGTATTCAGAAAAAGGCTATCAAGCACCTCTGATCTCACCTCTCCCTCAATGGGACCATGAGCTGGGACCAAGGTGTCCTTGCTGCCACCAAAAGCACTGTCTTTGCTTCATCATGCAATTATTAGTGTTAGATTCTCATTTGCAGAAGTTGATACCATTTGTGGTTACATGCTCAGGTTCATGATTGCTTAGTTGCATATTTATTTCACATGATTCCGTTGCAAATAAACTTCTGTTCATTTTCTTTGCTGTTATCTAAGTTAGATTAGGTTAAAGTAGCTAGGTCCTTGATTTTCCGAGTTTTTGGTTTGTTCAGTTTGAAGAATAACTTGTAGAGAATTTGTCATACCTCTATAGCTACCCATACTCCATAAATCCCACCTAATCCACCCTCTAACTTGGATTCTTGCCTTACATTTTCCACATTCTCTCACTTTGCCCTAATTTCCATATTTTTTTGCAACATTGCTCTACCCCTCCTTGAACAAATCCAACCATCCTCACCACTCCTTAGCTCCCTCCACCAAGTCCTGGACCTCCTCACACCCTTATCTCACCTCCATACCCACTTCTTCACCTTTCTTCATCCATCAACCCTCCAAAATTCCCTTTCGGAACATCCTGTAGAAATTACAAAACATCCTGTAGAACCCCTACAGACTTCCTGTAGAAGCTCACGAAAGAGGTTTCTTGATAGCCAAACTCTGTGAAACTCTCTGGAAGGGTGTTAGAGACCCCTTAGGCCCTCTTCTTACCTTCCCAACCTCTTGCAAGCACCTCGCCAGTTCCATTCCTCACCTCGCCTCTGCATAGTCAAAAATAGTCAAAGCACATGCATGATAATTCTGACAACTTACTCAAAAATACAAAAAGATGTTTTTTCAAATTTTACTGTAGAAGTAGCTTAGACACATGCATTTCACCTTCCTAGAACTCAATGGTATCTCTTTCAGTAGCTTTCGTCCTCTTTTTTGCATCAGTAGGGCTAGCTGGTAAAATTAGGGTTTGCTAGGGTTTGCATTTCCTTTCATCTTTTCAGTTTCTTTCTGCAAGTAGATTAGCCTACTTTGAGTTAGCTTTCGTCCATCAGTTAAAAAGCTTCTTCTAAGAGCTCATAGAAGTTGGCTTAAGCTCCTAGCAGATTTGTGCCAGCTGACCAAGTGACAGCTGCGGCAAGAGCTAGTACTTGTGCATACAGCACCGTCACTTCCAAGTTTGTTACGAACTACCGGGTTGATAAAAGTAAAGAAGGGAGTCCCACAAGTTGCAGCATCATTGCTACAATACTGGAGCCCACCATATTTTTGGCGCCATTGCCGAGGAAGCGTCAGAGTATTTGTGATTGCTACTTTTCTTCTATTTTCTACTACAACCTTCTGCTAAGTAGTTTATTTCATTTCCATTCTGCAATTTCATTTCTGCAAAAGTAGACTAGACATTTCCTGCTTTCATAGATTAGCATTTGAATTCCACAATTTCATTTCTGCAAGCGTAGAGTTGCATTTCAATTCCGTAATTTCAATTCTGCAAGTGTAGATTAGCATTTCAATTCCGCAAGCGTAGCCTATCATTTCATTCTTGCAATTTCATTTCAGCAAAATAGATTAGTCCTTTCCTGCTTTCATTCCAATTCTGCATTTTCATTTTAGCAAGATAGATTTTAGTTCGTTACAGTTCCATCTATTTCAGTTTTGCAGGTACAAGCAGAAAACAAGCAAAAGAAACCAAAAATATTTCATTTCATGCCTTTTAGGAACAAAGACAATACCGGAAAATTCTTACCCAACACCCCCACCACATCACTAAGTCACCCTTCTCTCTTCTTTGGTGGCGGTGATCCAAAAGAACCTATAGGTGAACCTCCAAAGATATACAAAGATCCTATAACAGAAGAAGAGCAAGAGAACATCCCTCTTGAGACCATGGCTGAACATAGAAATGGTATAAGAGATGAGGAGAGAATAGAAGGTGCCTTTCCCATCCGAGTGACCAATGGGGACATGAAAATGAAGAACCTTAACTCACTTCCATGGGTTGACCACTGAAGACCCTGATACCTTCCTATTTGAGTTTGTTGTCCTTTTTTGAACTTATGACTATGCTGAGGATGAGAAAAAGTTGAAACTCTTTCCTTCTACCCTCAAGGATGCAGCACAACACTAGTTCATGGGGTTACCTGGAAACAGTATCACAACTTGGGCTCAGATGCAACAAGCCTTTAACAACAAATACCGGGACTACTGTAGTTCAAAAGAAACACAGGGAGAGATCTTTCGGATGACCATGGGAAGTGATGAGTCCTTAGAAGACTATGAGGAAAGGTTCCAACTTAGTTATAAACGGGCGAGGTGCACACTTGACCCTGAATCTCTGAAGCTAGTTATGCTCCGAGGAGTCCCGAAAGACCTTCTAGAACCCTCCATTTGCTAGCTGGAGGAGACATCTACCAACTACCTTATGAGGACATAAATACTGTGTTTAGAAACCATTCTAGGGCAGCCCAGAAAAGAGGTAGGGGGAATCCACTTTCATCTAGTACCACCTTCTCCAAGCATGAGTTTGCTAATTAGATGGACCTCAAAAGTGAGATGAGACAGACCATTGCCATGAAACTTGATACTTTCCAAATCCAACAAAAGAAAGAGGAAGCTGAGAGGGCTTTGGCCATTTTTTGTCCCAGCTGTACGAGGAAGCACCCTAAGAACGAGTGTCCATTGCACTCAGTAGAGGTATGTTTCGTTTGTGAGGAAGACCACCCCACAAACCAATGCCCAACCTTACCCAGATTTAAAGCTGTGTATCAAGGGACTGAGGCAGCCACTAAACCACTCTACTTCCTCAACCAAAGGAGGCTGCATGGGCCCAGACCTTACCAGCAGGGGATGCAAGGGACATCCTAAGCTTATTATAGCCCCAACCAATCTGCTCATATACCTTCTTGGGGCCCCCCTGCTCATCCTTCCTGGTCCGCACCTCCTTCGTGGTCTTATCCATCTGAATACCATACTCAACCTACTGCTCATTCATTTCACTCACATGTCCAGCGACAACCTTAGTGGAATGCACCTCAGCCGGGGTGGAGGCCCCAATACAACTCTCTTCCTGCCATTCTGCCTCCACCACCTGCTCAACCACAATCATTACCTCCTGCTCCTCCAAGACAACCCAATATTCCTACTCAATCGAACCTGAACCCCAACAATAGACAGGCCCAGTAAATATACACTGGGCAGACAACATGCCCTACCTATGCTGTGGAGATCCAGGAGATCAACCTGCGATCTGGGAAGGTCCTTCCAGACCGCCAACCTCCTCCCCTAGAGGATGAGGAAGAAAAACAAGAAAGTGAACCCAAAGCCACTCCACCCTTTCCTGAGCGACTAACTATAACCACGAAACCAAACCCAGAGGAGACTAAACTTCTAGGAGAACTTAAGCAGTTGTGTGTGAAAATACCACTTCTCCAAGCCATAAAAGATGTACCAATATACAAAAAATTAATCAAGGAGAAGTGTTTCAGGCACCCAGGCAAGTGCAAGAGAGATGCCCCGACTATCAATGTCATAGGACAACTTTCCGATCTAATGTTGGGGCAAGTAATCTGTCCAAAATATTTGGACCCTAGGAGTCCTGTAGTTGATGTCCACATCAATGGTACCATAATTCCCCACACCTTGATTGATCTAGGGGCTGCCATTAATGTGATGACCAGGGACACTATGCTTAAACTCAACCTTCAGAGTTCCTTAAGAAAGACCTCGACAGTACTACAGTTAGCAGATCACTCCACCATGACTCCCGAAGGGATTGTGAAAGATGTCCTGGTCCCTGTTGACTCTTGGGAGTACCCTGCAGACTTCTTGGTCCTTTAGCCAAAGGCAAAACTCACTGGATACCCCCTCATCTTGGGAAGGCCTTGGTTAGCTACTGCAGATGCTTACATCACTTGCCGAGCTAGGAGCATGACCATCAAGAATGGGCCTATGCCCAAACAGCTAGTCCTATACCCTCCTACCCAATCTCTGCTAAAACATGACTTACCACTCTGGTTGGAAGAGGGAGATGAGGATGAGGTCTACTATGTACCATTGTGCATAGTAGAAGCCACCAGGGGAGGCCCTCAAACCTAGGATGACTTGATTGATAATTTGATTCAAAATCCACCTCCCAGCACACTGCCATTAGAGAAGCTGGTAGAAGGTACCCAAGCCAGTGCTTTAGTGGAACTCTTTGTGGCTGATCCGACCTCACCTAGAGTTAAGAATGTGGAATTTGGCCCTGGAAAAACCCTAAAGATCAGCTCCTTCGTATCTCCCTCCCAGGAGAAGGAGCTGTGTAGCTTATTGAACAATCATTTGGATGCTTTTTATTGGAGCTATAAGGAGATGAAAGGAGTCCACCCTTCGGTCTGTACCCATCACATTTACATTAAAAAGGATTGTAAACCAGTCAGGTAGCCTCAGAGGAGAGTGAATCCATCCCTTGAAGACATTGTCAAAGAGGAATTGCAAAAGTTGTTGGATGCAGGATTCATCTACCCCATCTCTGACAGTGAGTGGGTCTCACCTCTAGTGCTTGTGCCCAAGAAAAACGGGAAGTGGAAAATCTATGTAGATTACCGAGAACTTAACAAAGCCACCAAGAAGGACCATTTCCCTTTGCCTTTCATAGATCAAGTGTTGGATGGACTGGCAGGAAAGAAGTTCTTCTCTTTCCTAGATGGGTTCAGCGGGTATAATCAGATCTAAATAAGCCTGAAAGACCAAGATAAGACCACCTTCACTTGTCCATGGGGTACCTTTTCCTACCGGGTCCTTCCCTTTGGGCTATGCAACACTCCTGCCACTTTCCAAAGAGCAGTATTGAGCATATTCGCTGAACTGGTTCACGATTTGGTTGAAATCTATATGGATGACTTTACTCCTTATGGGTCCAACTTCCAAGAAGCATTGACTAACCTGGGAAAAATTTTAACCAAGTGTATTGAGATGAACCTGTCCCTCAGTCCCGAAAAATGTGAATTCCTGATGAATAAAGGGACTGTGCTAGGTCATACCATTTCTCAGCAATGATTACAGGTGGATCCTAACAAAATTGCTATCATCCAAAAGGTTCCACCTCCTCAAAAGGTAAGAGATGTTCGGAGTTTTCTAGGCTTAGCAGGATATTATAGAAGATTCATTAAAGATTTCAATAAGCTAGCCTTGCCATTATTTGGCATCTTAGGGAAATATGTTGAGTTTAAATGGACTGACGACTGTCAAGGGGCTCTGGATGAGTTGAAAGATAAGCTGGTGTCCGCCCCAATTTTGAGAGGTCCAAACTGGGCCCTACCTTTCCACATCCACACTGATGCCTCGAACAAAGCCATAGGGGCAGCCTTAGGACAAGTTGAGGAGAAACTACCATATGCCATATACTTTGTCAGCAAAAACCTGTTCAAGGCAGAAATGAACTATACTGTAACCGAGAAAGAGTTCTTGGTTGTAGTCCATTCCCAAAACAAGTTCAGACACTACATCACTGGTTATCAAACATTCGTACACACTGATCATGTTGCGATTAGATATTTAATGAATAAGCCTGATGTAAATGCTCGTATCATTAGATGGTTACTTTTGTTGCAGCAATTTGATTTGACTATTGTTGACAATCTAGGTAAGGAAAATGTTGTTGCCGACTTCCTGTCTAGATTGGATTTCCCTGCAGGTGAAGAAGGGACAGTGGATGACTAGATGCTAGATGAACACATGTTTGCTATCTCAGTACTCTCTCCATGGTTTGTTGATATAGCAAATTACTTGGTCTCAGCACAGTTCCCTCCGCATCTATCCTCAAAGGAGAAGAGCAGAATTGTGAGGAAGAGTGCCCCATTCACTTGGATCGGGGGCAACCTGTTTAAAATTGGCCCAGATCAGATCTTGAGGTGTTTTGTTAGGGAGGAGGAAGTCTTTGACATCCTCCTAACCTGTCACGATGGGCCCTATGGAGGCCACTTTGCGGCAACAAGGACTACCATCAAAATTCTATAGGCAGGCTACTATTGGGCTACTCTTCATCAAGATGTCAGAAGATACATCAGCTAGTGTGACCAATGTCAGAGGATGGGGAAACTGACTCCAAGGGATGAAATGCCCCTCCAACCTCAAGTGAACTTCAAGCCATTTGAGAAGTGGGGCATGGATTTTGTGGGTCCTATCAACCCTCCTTCAAAGCAAAGGTCTTACATCATTATGTGCACTGACTACTTGACAAAGTGGGCAGAAACAAAGGAAATCAAGGAAGCGACAGAAGAAAAAGTGGTTGAGTTTTTAAGGGAAAATATCTTCTACAAGTTTGGCTACCCAAGAGAGTTAGTCATCGATCAAGGAAGACAATTCACCTCTAACTTGATTGAAGACCTGCTTGCTCATCACAAGATCAAGCACAGAACTTCCGCACCGTATCACCCACAAGGAAATGGGTAGGTGGAAGTCACTAATAGAGCGTTGGAAGAGATTTTGACTAAGGTGGTGAGCAGCAACAGAAAGGATTGGGTAGATCACCTGGTTGAGGTCACCTGGGCCTACAACACCACTTGGAAAACTACAACAGGTTTCACACCTTATGAGCTGGTCTACGGGAAGAAAGCTTTGTTGTCCATAGAGTTCGAGTACAACACATTGAGGGCGGCAGCTCAGCTGGACTTAGATCTCAGCCATGCTCAACGTGAAAGATTACTGCAGCTGAATGGATTAGATGAACAGAGAATGCAGACCCTCCTCCACTTAAAAGTAGTTCAACTCCAGAGGAAGATATGGCATGACCGGCACCTTAATGAAAAGCAATTCTAGCCAGGAGATTGGGCACTACTGTATGACTCAAGATACAAGGATTTCAAAGGGAAGCTGAGGACAAGATGGTTAGGACCATATACAGTGGAAAAATGCAACGACAATGGTTCAGTACTTATCCGGACCATTGATGAAGAAGCCATCCCCATGCTCGTCAATGGGCATCGATTGAAAATCTACAGGAAACCCCTTTCGAGGTAGGAGTTCATTGAAACTTTGGACAAATCAATGCTGGTAGTGGAGCAGGGCCCTGCCCTTATTCCAACCACACCTTGATATAAAAAAAATAAAAATAAAAAAAAACAACAACAACATGAATAAAAAGATCCTTGGGTGAAAACCTCTTCGAGGCGCCCAGGGGAGACTGTGAGGGTGAAAACCTCATGGAGGCACGCCAGCTGTCTCTCAAAAAAATAAGAAAATGGAATAAATAGATCCTTGGGTGAAACCTCTTCAAGGTGCCCAGGGTAGATAGTGAGGGTGAAAACCTCATGGAGGTGCCCTAGCTATCTCTCTCTCTCTCTCTCTCAAAAAAAAAAAAAAAAAAAAAACAGGCCTAATCTCTGTGAAATAATTGCAAGTTGCAGGGAATACATTGCAGGTAAGAAGGGTCACGCAAAACAAGGATAGGGGTCCGTACCAGGCTACAGGACATCCCTACAGACACTCCCTTCATGACTACTCATCTTTCCTAGGATTTGATCACATTCAGGTCGGATTCCACCTTCTACAGGAAGTTTTGGGCTTACTACAGGAAGTTCTGTATTTCTACAGGAAACATCCTATAGAACCTTCAGGTGAGCCAAATTCGATTTTGGAAGGGAATTTGAAGATTGGTATCTGTTTGTTAGGCTTGTAGCCACCCCTATTTCCACCCATCACCATATGGCACCCTGTTCCATCTCTTTACACCTCTGTCACCCACCTGGTTATGTGTTGCTGCATAGTCATACAAGAAACCTTGTTTCCTCAGATTGATAGCAAGAATTTCTAGTGACAAGTCAAGCAACAAAGTCTTGCACACCCTACCTGTCCAAGCTCCATCTCGACTCTGCATCAACGAATCCCTCGTCAGCAATATAGCCTTGCTTGTTTAGCTTGCATCCCAGGAGGAGAAGTAGCTACAGGACATCCTACAGGAATCCTGTAGCAACTGATCCCTCTGGAACACATACTCTCAAGGCAAGGACAGTCGAAATCAACACAGGGAACATGAAAAAGGCTCCTCTTGGATGTGAAAACATCCTCAGCGACCGGAACCCAACAGAACCTGTGCATGAGCATTTACCACCGAAGGATTGGGTTTTAAAACCCGTGCATACAACATCAACAAATGAAAGAATCGATTCAAACACTCGTGAACGAGGAAGCAACAAGCGAAGCAATGGTTCCAAGACCTGAAGTCTACATAACGCGTCCACAGCCACACAGGTAAGTGTCTAAACTCATTCGTAAATTGCATAAACTATATTTCGAAAACTGCATGTCTATGAAAATGGTTCGGATTGAATGGGATCGGTGGCCAGTCAAACTGGCCACCCTCAGCTAGTTACATGGCTTCGTGGGATCTAAACAAGCTCAGTTACGTTCAAATTGCCAACGAGCCATGCAACCGACACGTGTGGAGTGTCCAGTCGAGGAAAATCGTCGGGACTGGCAGTGGTGGCAGTGGTTAATGGCAGAGGGGAGGTGATGGCGGCCAGGGACACGCAGAGAAATGATGGTCGTGATGTTGGATCAACGGTTTAGTCTGGCCACCTCACCCCCTCGCCATGAATTGCAACGCAGTTAAAAGATGCTTGGCTGAAGACTCTCACCACCCGTTGTTCATTTGCACTTGCAACGTCATTGGCCGAAGTACACGTCCTCTGCTTGCACAATCTATTAACCCATCGTCCTCCACCGAGCTTTTCGGCCTGTTTCAAAAATCTCCCGTGTAATGCACTCCTTTAGAGGTGCAATGACATCCTATAGAAGCCGGCAAGAGTTCTACAGGAAGACGCTCTACAGGAAGTACGACACAGTTTTTCGGAGCAGGGAAGCCTGGACTTTTCTTCGTCAAATTTGGAGTTCCGAGAGAGGTAGGCTCGAAAACACTCTTCCATGCATATTATGTTTCGAAAAGGTGGTGAATTGAACTGTCTTGAATTGGAGAGTCAGAGACAAGTCTACCTATGAGTCGAAAATAGCAGTTTTCCTGTGTGTTTCATGGAATTTCTTAGTCATTTTTGCATTAAAATTCTCCTCCACTATTTCTGTTAAAAAAATTTCTCCTGTAGAAAAGATACGCAACTGTGAGGGCTAGCTTGTGTATGAAGAATTTGAATTTACATGGTTGTATGTATGCTGGGGATGAAAATTGAGCTTTGTACTCTGTTTGTGGAAACCCAATTTTTCCTTTCATAAACGGACATCCGAGTTTTGGGCAGCAACAGCCTTAGAACTAGGGAATTGGTGCTAATTGAAATTTGAACACCCGAGAGACCCCTTTTTGAAGTTCAAAGGAGGAAAACATAAACAAAATTCCCTTTTCTGATCAGAGCATAAAACAGAGCACTCTCACCATGCCTGGGGGGTTTATCAGGAAAGAACCCTCGGATCCCAGTAAGTTGCGTGAGCATCCTGAAGTGGTGACCTCTTCACCCGTGCTAATTGGATGTCCTTTTGTGACAAAATTTAGGGTCATGACGATGAGATAACGAAGAAATTTTTTATTTCTCTACAACCTAAATCAAAGACACAGGCCATAGTGAATTTCATAGGGTTGACCCTAAAGCTTACCCCTGAGCTCATCAGTCGAGTTACTGGTCTGTCATTAGGGATACCCTGGAGCAAAGAAGAGAGGTCATTGGGCCAAGCAGCCAAGAAAGCATTCTTTCTGCCTGAGGAACATCCTGCAGAAGACAAGAACGGGGTCCGAAGAGCCAGCTTACATCCTCTGTGGAGCGAAGTCAATTTCCAAATCATGAAATACATTACCTGTGAAGGGAGATTCAACATTTTCTATGGCTATGATTTCAGGTTACTGAATGAACTAAGACATGGAATGGATTTACCTCTAGAAAATAAGTTGAGCATCCCCTATTTTCTTCTACAGTCATTAATTGAATGTGGCACAAAATTGAAGGAAGGGACACCAGATTAGTGAGCCCATCATGGGCTCATCAAAATTTTAGTGGAAGATGCCCTCCACACCTACACTGTCCCCCTCTCTTGGGAGATTTTCCGAAACATGTCCAGAGATGATGATATTTGAATTCTGGCCGAGGAGCTCACCTCATCCAGCAATGAAGAAAGGGAACATACTGAAGTAGGAGAGAAAGCCAGTGGTAAAGAAACACAGGGCAAACAAACACAAAAAGGACAGAAAGAGGAACGAGGAAAGGGCCAAATTGTTGAGCCCAAAATAGTGGGAGGAACAACGACACAAACAC
>APFE031257252.1:24225-52409 GCA_000404065.3 Pinus taeda
AACCAAGTGTATTGAGATGAACCTATCCCTCAGTCCCGAAAAATGTGAATTCCTGATGACTGAAGGGACCATGCTAGGACACACAATTTCTCAGCAAGGATTACAGGTGGATCCTATCAAAATTGCTATCATCCAAAAGGTTTCACCTCCTCAAAAGCTAAGAGATGTTCGGAGTTTTCTAGGCTTGGCAGGATATTATAGAAGATTCATCAAAGATTTCAGTAAGCTATCCTCGCCATTGTTTAGCCTCTTAGGGAAAGATGTTGAGTTTCAATGGATTGATGACTGCCAAGGGGCTCTGGATGAGTTGAAAGATAAGTTGGTATCCGCCTCGATCTTGAGAGGTCCAAACTAGGCCCTACCTTTCCACATCCACACTGATGCCTTGAACAAAGCCATAGGGGAAGCCTTAGGACAAGTTGAGGAGAAACTACCATATGCCATATACTTTGTCAGCAAAAACCTGTCTAACGCAGAGATGAACTATACTGTAACCGAGAAAAAGTTCCTGGCTGTAGTCCATTCCCTGAACAAGTTCAGACCCTACATCACTGGTTATCAAACATTTGTACACACTGATCATGTTGCGATTAGATATTTAATGAATAAGCCTGATGTAAATGCTCGTATCATTAGATGGTTACTTTTGTTGCAGCAATTTGATTTGACTATTGTTGACAATCTAGGTAAGGAAAATGTTGTTGCCGACTTCCTGTCTAGATTGGATTTCCCTGCAGGTGAAGAAGGGACAGTGGATGACTAGATGCTAGATGAACACATGTTTGCTATCTCAGTACTCTCTCCATGGTTTGTTGATATAGCAAATTACTTGGTCTCAGCACAGTTCCCTCCGCATCTATCCTCAAAGGAGAAGAGCAGAATTGTGAGGAAGAGTGCCCCATTCACTTGGATCGGGGGCAACCTGTTTAAAATTGGCCCAGATCAGATCTTGAGGTGTTTTGTTAGGGAGGAGGAAGTCTTTGACATCCTCCTAACCTGTCACGATGGGCCCTATGGAGGCCACTTTGCGGCAACAAGGACTACCATCAAAATTCTATAGGCAGGCTACTATTGGGCTACTCTTCATCAAGATGTCAGAAGATACATCAGCTAGTGTGACCAATGTCAGAGGATGGGGAAACTGACTCCAAGGGATGAAATGCCCCTCCAACCTCAAGTGAACTTCAAGCCATTTGAGAAGTGGGGCATGGATTTTGTGGGTCCTATCAACCCTCCTTCAAAGCAAAGGTCTTACATCATTATGTGCACTGACTACTTGACAAAGTGGGCAGAAACAAAGGAAATCAAGGAAGCGACAGAAGAAAAAGTGGTTGAGTTTTTAAGGGAAAATATCTTCTACAAGTTTGGCTACCCAAGAGAGTTAGTCATCGATCAAGGAAGACAATTCACCTCTAACTTGATTGAAGACCTGCTTGCTCATCACAAGATCAAGCACAGAACTTCCGCACCGTATCACCCACAAGGAAATGGGTAGGTGGAAGTCACTAATAGAGCGTTGGAAGAGATTTTGACTAAGGTGGTGAGCAGCAACAGAAAGGATTGGGTAGATCACCTGGTTGAGGTCACCTGGGCCTACAACACCACTTGGAAAACTACAACAGGTTTCACACCTTATGAGCTGGTCTACGGGAAGAAAGCTTTGTTGTCCATAGAGTTCGAGTACAACACATTGAGGGCGGCAGCTCAGCTGGACTTAGATCTCAGCCATGCTCAACGTGAAAGATTACTGCAGCTGAATGGATTAGATGAACAGAGAATGCAGACCCTCCTCCACTTAAAAGTAGTTCAACTCCAGAGGAAGATATGGCATGACCGGCACCTTAATGAAAAGCAATTCTAGCCAGGAGATTGGGCACTACTGTATGACTCAAGATACAAGGATTTCAAAGGGAAGCTGAGGACAAGATGGTTAGGACCATATACAGTGGAAAAATGCAACGACAATGGTTCAGTACTTATCCGGACCATTGATGAAGAAGCCATCCCCATGCTCGTCAATGGGCATCGATTGAAAATCTACAGGAAACCCCTTTCGAGGTAGGAGTTCATTGAAACTTTGGACAAATCAATGCTGGTAGTGGAGCAGGGCCCTGCCCTTATTCCAACCACACCTTGATATAAAAAAAATAAAAATAAAAAAAAACAACAACAACATGAATAAAAAGATCCTTGGGTGAAAACCTCTTCGAGGCGCCCAGGGGAGACTGTGAGGGTGAAAACCTCATGGAGGCACGCCAGCTGTCTCTCAAAAAAATAAGAAAATGGAATAAATAGATCCTTGGGTGAAACCTCTTCAAGGTGCCCAGGGTAGATAGTGAGGGTGAAAACCTCATGGAGGTGCCCTAGCTATCTCTCTCTCTCTCTCTCTCAAAAAAAAAAAAAAAAAAAAAAAAAAAAAACAGGCCTAATCTCTGTGAAATAATTGCAAGTTGCAGGGAATACATTGCAGGTAAGAAGGGTCACGCAAAACAAGGATAGGGGTCCGTACCAGGCTACAGGACATCCCTACAGACACTCCCTTCATGACTACTCATCTTTCCTAGGATTTGATCACATTCAGGTCGGATTCCACCTTCTACAGGAAGTTTTGGGCTTACTACAGGAAGTTCTGTATTTCTACAGGAAACATCCTATAGAACCTTCAGGTGAGCCAAATTCGATTTTGGAAGGGAATTTGAAGATTGGTATCTGTTTGTTAGGCTTGTAGCCACCCCTATTTCCACCCATCACCATATGGCACCCTGTTCCATCTCTTTACACCTCTGTCACCCACCTGGTTATGTGTTGCTGCATAGTCATACAAGAAACCTTGTTTCCTCAGATTGATAGCAAGAATTTCTAGTGACAAGTCAAGCAACAAAGTCTTGCACACCCTACCTGTCCAAGCTCCATCTCGACTCTGCATCAACGAATCCCTCGTCAGCAATATAGCCTTGCTTGTTTAGCTTGCATCCCAGGAGGAGAAGTAGCTACAGGACATCCTACAGGAATCCTGTAGCAACTGATCCCTCTGGAACACATACTCTCAAGGCAAGGACAGTCGAAATCAACACAGGGAACATGAAAAAGGCTCCTCTTGGATGTGAAAACATCCTCAGCGACCGGAACCCAACAGAACCTGTGCATGAGCATTTACCACCGAAGGATTGGGTTTTAAAACCCGTGCATACAACATCAACAAATGAAAGAATCGATTCAAACACTCGTGAACGAGGAAGCAACAAGCGAAGCAATGGTTCCAAGACCTGAAGTCTACATAACGCGTCCACAGCCACACAGGTAAGTGTCTAAACTCATTCGTAAATTGCATAAACTATATTTCGAAAACTGCATGTCTATGAAAATGGTTCGGATTGAATGGGATCGGTGGCCAGTCAAACTGGCCACCCTCAGCTAGTTACATGGCTTCGTGGGATCTAAACAAGCTCAGTTACGTTCAAATTGCCAACGAGCCATGCAACCGACACGTGTGGAGTGTCCAGTCGAGGAAAATCGTCGGGACTGGCAGTGGTGGCAGTGGTTAATGGCAGAGGGGAGGTGATGGCGGCCAGGGACACGCAGAGAAATGATGGTCGTGATGTTGGATCAACGGTTTAGTCTGGCCACCTCACCCCCTCGCCATGAATTGCAACGCAGTTAAAAGATGCTTGGCTGAAGACTCTCACCACCCGTTGTTCATTTGCACTTGCAACGTCATTGGCCGAAGTACACGTCCTCTGCTTGCACAATCTATTAACCCATCGTCCTCCACCGAGCTTTTCGGCCTGTTTCAAAAATCTCCCGTGTAATGCACTCCTTTAGAGGTGCAATGACATCCTATAGAAGCCGGCAAGAGTTCTACAGGAAGACGCTCTACAGGAAGTACGACACAGTTTTTCGGAGCAGGGAAGCCTGGACTTTTCTTCGTCAAATTTGGAGTTCCGAGAGAGGTAGGCTCGAAAACACTCTTCCATGCATATTATGTTTCGAAAAGGTGGTGAATTGAACTGTCTTGAATTGGAGAGTCAGAGACAAGTCTACCTATGAGTCGAAAATAGCAGTTTTCCTGTGTGTTTCATGGAATTTCTTAGTCATTTTTGCATTAAAATTCTCCTCCACTATTTCTGTTAAAAAAATTTCTCCTGTAGAAAAGATACGCAACTGTGAGGGCTAGCTTGTGTATGAAGAATTTGAATTTACATGGTTGTATGTATGCTGGGGATGAAAATTGAGCTTTGTACTCTGTTTGTGGAAACCCAATTTTTCCTTTCATAAACGGACATCCGAGTTTTGGGCAGCAACAGCCTTAGAACTAGGGAATTGGTGCTAATTGAAATTTGAACACCCGAGAGACCCCTTTTTGAAGTTCAAAGGAGGAAAACATAAACAAAATTCCCTTTTCTGATCAGAGCATAAAACAGAGCACTCTCACCATGCCTGGGGGGTTTATCAGGAAAGAACCCTCGGATCCCAGTAAGTTGCGTGAGCATCCTGAAGTGGTGACCTCTTCACCCGTGCTAATTGGATGTCCTTTTGTGACAAAATTTAGGGTCATGACGATGAGATAACGAAGAAATTTTTTATTTCTCTACAACCTAAATCAAAGACACAGGCCATAGTGAATTTCATAGGGTTGACCCTAAAGCTTACCCCTGAGCTCATCAGTCGAGTTACTGGTCTGTCATTAGGGATACCCTGGAGCAAAGAAGAGAGGTCATTGGGCCAAGCAGCCAAGAAAGCATTCTTTCTGCCTGAGGAACATCCTGCAGAAGACAAGAACGGGGTCCGAAGAGCCAGCTTACATCCTCTGTGGAGCGAAGTCAATTTCCAAATCATGAAATACATTACCTGTGAAGGGAGATTCAACATTTTCTATGGCTATGATTTCAGGTTACTGAATGAACTAAGACATGGAATGGATTTACCTCTAGAAAATAAGTTGAGCATCCCCTATTTTCTTCTACAGTCATTAATTGAATGTGGCACAAAATTGAAGGAAGGGACACCAGATTAGTGAGCCCATCATGGGCTCATCAAAATTTTAGTGGAAGATGCCCTCCACACCTACACTGTCCCCCTCTCTTGGGAGATTTTCCGAAACATGTCCAGAGATGATGATATTTGAATTCTGGCCGAGGAGCTCACCTCATCCAGCAATGAAGAAAGGGAACATACTGAAGTAGGAGAGAAAGCCAGTGGTAAAGAAACACAGGGCAAACAAACACAAAAAGGACAGAAAGAGGAACGAGGAAAGGGCCAAATTGTTGAGCCCAAAATAGTGGGAGGAACAACGACACAAACACCCAGGAAAAAACAATTGTAGAGTACAGCAGAGAGGACTGAAAAAGTCCAAACAAAGGAGGGCAAAACCAAGGAAACTACACAAAAATTAAAAGGAAAGACACATCCAACCAAGCAGACCGAAACAATTGACACCAGACTTTCTATAGGAAGCATGAAAACAGTTTCTACAGGAAGCATGAAAATAGTTGACACAGGACTTTCTACAGGAAGCATGAAAACAGAACAGCAAAAGGAGAAATCACCTGAGATTTTTGCCAGGAAGGCAACAGATGTGCTAACTACCTTAAGCACATATCCAAAACAAAAAGGGAAGCGAAAAAGGGAGCCCTCCATGTACTTTAAGGCAAGAAGGAGCACGCGGATAAAATCTGGCAGACCCCATCCACAGTCAAAAGAGCTAATTACGATTAATGACACCACAACTAAACAAAAGGAAAAGTCTCCTTCAAAGGCATCCATCACCTATGAACGAGGAAGCCCGAAAACGTCCACCTGGAGAGAAAGGATTAAAATGATGGACACAAAGACATCTCTACAGGAAGTTGAGACAGTTCTACAGGAAACGCTGGCTAAGCTAAAGGAGACCAAATAATTGGAAGAAAAGGTAGCTAAATCATCACAGGAGGAAGAAAAGACTGAGAACGTTTTGCAACCAAGCCCCTAGCCTAGCTTGGGTTCCTACTATAACCTGTTAGTGGCCGGAAAGATAATTCCTCAAAAATTTGCAGTGCCACTTTTCTTTGCACTAGAAGAAGAGAGAGTGAGGACCCACACTTGGATGAAGATCGTCAAGTCCAAGGGTGTGGCGAACATAGGTCCCCTGGAAGAATAACTCAAGGAGGCAAGAAAGGAATTGGCTATGGTAGGGAATGTGGAAAGCAGCCAGCGGGCCAAGCTACAGGAAGAAAATGAGCTGCTAAAACAGTAGCTATAGCTATAGGGACACTATAAGGAAGACAAGCCCCACATCTTGGGAGAACAACGGTGATAGGAAAAGCCCACAGTAGACAAAGAAACCCCTGATGAATAGCAGAGAAAATATGGGTTGCATGTTGAAATTGAGGCACTAACTAGATAGCTACATGAGAAGGAATTACAAGCGGGACAGGAGATACAGTCTCTAAGGCAACAGTTACAAGAAAAGGAGGCCCAACTGGCCTGCATGGCCAACTGGGCAGTGGAGGCAATGTAGTGTAGGAAACCTTCCAAAATCATATGCCTTATACCTTAAGGATCAATGGTTTCAGTTCCAGATTAACACCTTGGCCCAAAGGGGCACCACTCCATTTCAAAACTACCATCAATTCATGGCTTTATGTGATAGTAGCTCATCAGAGGACAAGGCCAAATTATCAGAGTTCTACCTACACAACTTGGACCTTCCCAACATGAATTGGTGGGACCCCAATGCTGCAGTAGGAAATGTGCAACTTATGGCCATGGCCTCTTGGCTAAATCATGAAGAAAAGAGAGCAACAGAGGTCTGAAATGTTATGGACAACGAACTAAAGGAACCACTAATGATCAGAGCAGAGCCAGAGGATCCCTCAGCATTAATATATGCCCACCAGCACTTGGCCAATGACTCTCAAACCCTACCAGATTACATTGAATGACAAGCTCAAGCCATAGCCCATTTTGAGGACATGGAGAGACTGTTGCGGGATAATTGTGTTCATGCTTGCACACGGAGGTGGAACACACTGTCCCACAGCCTAAAAATAAGAGAATACCACTCCCCAACAAGGATGAGGGAGGCCTTGGCAAGAGTACCCCTCTACAAACAGTCCATGCAGAATTTTCAGGCCAACTTGATTGGCCTCAGGTTCAGCCCTCCCTTGATTTTGGGGCTGCTGGAAGGAGTCAAGGAAGAGGAGGAACACAGGTAGTGGGAAGAAGTGGAAAGAAAAGTAGGATTTCATGACTGTGAAGAAGATATCACCTCGGAGGCCTGGGATGTGAGAGAGGTGGTCAAGGCAATCAAGGATGATGAGCTGGATTAGTTGTTCAGAGGATGAGCAACCCATTTAGCAGGGGGGTGATGATGAGCCCCGGAATTGGGTAACTTATTGGGCTCATTTTGCCTAACTGTTCTTTGTCAATCCAACATTTTTCATAGTTTATGCATGTTTTTTGAGTATATTTATGTTAGTTGAAAGAATGAGAATAGTCACTTGACCAAGAAGGCTAACACGTGGTTATTACAGATTTTTGGACGAATTTTGGACCAAGGCCAAGTAATTATGAGCCAGATGACAGCCAAGCATGAAGGAACAAGGGTGAGGATTTGTAGGAAGGGTGTCTCCTACATTAAATGGCCCTTCCTCGAAATCTCCACCCTCAGCTCGGAGTTCAGCAGGCCACCGAAAAGGATTCCCCAGGGCACCTGAGCAGTTTTGTGTAAAGTGACTGATCACTGGTAGTTTGAGCAGCCGAGCCCCTTGAGTTAAGGAGGGTTGTTGGAGACCCTCGTAGTGCATAAATAGGAAGGCTTCCAGCCTTCATAGGTTACTTTTTTGAACAGTTTTATTTTTCACTATAGTGCTGTTATTTTTCATCTCATTTTGTAGCTGCTGCTATACAAATTTCTTTGTGACATGGTTATTTTTTAGTAATGGAAAGAAGTTTCATTTGGCACCAGTTTTGAGCTTTTTCTTAGGAGCCTGTAGCTCTTGGGGTTGGGCCCAACCCAAGTGCCAAGGCTTCCTTTGTGTACTGTTATTTGTTTTTAGTGTCTTTGCAAAATAATTTATATTAAGTAGATTAAAATCTTGCTTGGTTACCTAGATCACTGTTGATGATTAAAAAGGATTTTCATGTTTAGATTGATTTGATAGGTTAATAACAGAGAAGATCTTCAGAAAAAGGCTATCAAGTGCCTCTGATCTCACCTCTTTAGTGGGACCATGAGCTGGGACCAAGGTGTCCTTGCCGCCACCAAAAACACTGTCTTTGCTTCATCATGCAATTATTAGTGTTAGATTCTCATTTGCAGAAGTTGATACCAGTTGTGGTTACATGCTTAGGTTCATGATTTCTTAGTTGCATAGTTATTTCACATGATTTCATTGCAAATAAACTTCTGTTCATTTTCTTTGTTGTTATCTAGGTCAGATTAGGTTAAAGTAGCTAGGTCCTTGATTTTCTGAGTTTTTGGTTTCTTCAGTTTGAAGAATAACTTGCAGAGAACCTATCATACCTCTCTAGCTACCCATACTCCATCAATCCCACCTGCTCCACCCTCTAACTTGGATTCTTGCCTTGCATTTGCCACATTCTCTCGCTTTGCCCTAATTCCCATATTTTTGTGCAACATTGCTCTACCCCTCCTTGAACAAATCCAACTATCCTCACCACTCCTCAGCTTCCTCCACCAAGTCCTAGACCTCCTCACACCCTTATCTCACCTCCATACCCACTTCTTCACCTTTATTCATCCATCAACCCTCCAAAATTCCCTTTCGGAACATCCTGTAGAACGCTTGCAGACTTCCTGTAGAAGCTCACGAAAGCGGTTTCTTGATAGCCAAACTCTATTAAACTCTCTAGAAGGGTGTTAGGGACCCCTTAAGCTGTCTTCTCACCTTCCCAACCTCTTGCAACCGCCTCGCCAGTTCCATTCCTCACCTCGCCTCTGCATGGTAAAAAACAGTCAAAGAACATGCATGATAATTTTGACAACTTACTCAAAATACAAAAAGATGTTTTTTCAGATTTTACTGTAGAAGTAGCTTAGACACATGCATTTCACCTTCCTAGAAGTCAATGGCATCTCTTTCAGTAGCTTTCGTCCTCTTTCTTGCATCAGTAGGGCTAGCTGGTAAAATTAGGGTTTGCTAGGGTTTACATTTCCTTTCAGCTTTTCGGTTTCTTTCTGTAAGTAGATTAGCCTCCCTTGAGCTAGCTTTCATCCATTAGTTAAAAAGCTTCTTCTAAGAGCTCATAGAAGTTGGCTTAAGCTCCTAGCATACCTGTGCCAACTGACCAAGTGACAGTCGTGGCAAGAGCTAGTACTTGTGCATACAGCACCGTCGCTTCCAAGTTTGTTACGAACTACCAGGTTGATAAAAGTAGAGAAGGGAGTCCCAGGAGTTGCAGCATCATTGCTGCAATATTGGAGCCCACCACCAGTCCTTCCTTTCTATTATCCAACAAAATGAAGAGACACAACCTACAATAGATCTGTTGTAATATCCTCTACTTTCTCTCATAGTCTCACCTCTCTGCTTCTCTCTCAAAGAATACACATCTATTACACAGAATCAAATACAATACCCTCATACAAAGAGAGGGATTCCCTTCTAGGGAAAAAAACCTAAACTAAACATAAGTTCTACCATCATATCATTCGCCTAATGAATGGCCCAGATTGACTAGAAATTACTATACTTTTACAAGGCAATTTTACATCTGTTTTTAGCTTCGAGGGCATTGCCCCTGAAACCCCTGCCAGGGGACCGCTAGCTGCCAGACCCCTAGCTGGATGGTATCGGCCCCCCTGAGCGTGGAGGGGTGTACAAAATTCCTGGGGTATACATCCAACTAAAACTAAGACCTCTGAATAATCATGCTCCACACACAACATTCCAACCTCGAAGGTCTGGCTTTCATTATGTAGTTGGATATTTTTGGTTACCTATCATGGACACTTCTGGGCATGAATTAGTTGGGGGATTCATATAAAAGGATGGGCTTGGTTTGTACACTTGTCCTCTTTGTCGAACTTGGTGGTTAACCTTGTATCCTAGTCCCAAAAGATATCCTTTACTGGCTACTAGCTTTAGGAGTGGCATTACATGGGAAATCTCAATTTTGGCTACATGGTCCTGCTTCCCGATACCACATACATTACTCAACTCCATTCATTATAGACGCTTTATATATATTTTCCATCTGATTCCACATTTTTCCATTGGATCCACAAAGATTTAGTCTCCCCCTCTCCTTGTCCATTCTTTGGTTTGGGATTGGAATGATGTCCTGAAGGTTGATGCAGCTAAAAAGAAAGATAAAAGCATAATTTGGCTACTTACAACAGGAAAAGTACCATAAAATGCAAAATATAGTAAGGACATAAGAATTTAGCACGTGGGAAAAAGCCAAACATGAGCTCTACCTTGTCTCCTAGGGCCCCTTATGTGATCCACTTGCATTATTGATGAATCCATGATTGTCCCAACCCTTGGTTGGCGATGAACTATCCGACCTTAAGGGGGTATCCATTACTATATCATTCACATCATGCTCTCATTCCCTAGAGCCTCAAGCAGTTAAGTAAAAGAAAATTCAATAAAAGGCAAAAGGCATATCAAGAAGGGTGGTAAAACAAAGATTGGGGTAACTCATGTACCACGATTTCTATCACCTACATATATACACCCAAGTATGGGCTTTCCTCATTATAGCTACCCTTGTACCATGGCATGTGGCTTGGAGCCTTCCTTGTTACCCCACTCTGTTCTATCAGTATTTCACATGACACCTACCATCTGACAAATGTACCATGGACCTGTCACTCCCTTAGAGGTTGAAACCACCTAACAGGGTCCTTGATTAACCTCATTCTTGAGATTGGAGACACTTGTACATTCTAAAGCTCGTTACATAAAGGCATGCCACTATGAAGTGCCCACTTGGTTCCATGCTTTATAAGCTCATTTACTTAATTTCACTAATGAATTGTTGTACTGGAAGGCGAGGAGATGCATTAGATATGATACAAGATTACAGGTGGGTCTTCATCTTGGGGTTCAGTCTCTCTATACATGAGCCAAGCCCTCCAAAGAGTCTTAATGGAATTTGTAGGGTGGGCATTGAGAACCATGGGCCTCCACTATAACATATACCAAATATCCATGCCATGGGATCCTCAACACCACTTATTTCTTGCTCGTGTTCCTCTTGTTTCATGATGATGATGCACTTGGACCACAATGCTTATATGGAAACACACTTGCACCACACACTTGCTAGCTAATCCAGGGCCTAGGCGGGGTTTTGTCTCACCTAGGGAGACAATTGATGACTTACATCATTGTTCCGACTCTTATAAATGGAGCACAAGTTGTTCAGTTCAGTTCGAGACCCATGAGGATGTTCTTTATGCCCCCATAGCCACTTGGGAGCACCACGGGTCATTTGCTTGGAGATTAAGGGGCCACCCCCTTCATTACTATTATTGGAGCCCTCCTACCCAATATGGCACATGAGGGACTTCATTTGGCCTTCCAACGACGCTACTAGCTTTTTTTCTACCATTTCAACCCTCTTGAGAGGCTAATTATTCATGTTATGGAGCTATTTGGTGGGCTTGTCACAAAATTAGGGTTATTTTGCACATTATTTTATTATAGGGGCATCATTAGGATAAATTAGACCATTTGAACTCCTTAGAGGATTATATAAATATAAGAGAGGCATTCTCTCTCATTCATCACCATTTGGATTTGTATCTCTTTGGAGAAAAGAACTCATACCTTCTATTGATGGACGAATTGGATACTTATTGATGCATTTTGATGTTTGGATAATTTTTATCTTATCGTGGAGCTTCATCATTGCAAATGTGATGGATGGATATAATTCTTTTGTCATGTAGGTGCTCTTTTTATGTTTTACATCTAATGTATGGAACTTCATGCTCTGATTATGCTTGTGCCCTAATCATAGATGAAAACTTCATAAATCACTTGTAACGTTGGCTCATTGCATATGTTACTCATCTTGGCATGAATATCAAATTATTCCTAGGGGTGGGTTGCATGCCTTTCACCTTGAAACTCCATCAATTTTTTGAGCAAAGTATAAATTCCTCTTGTAACCTATTTGTTGCCTCTCTAGGGTTAATGAGTTTGAAAAGGGACTACTTGGTAGAGAAAAAATCCTAAAATCAAATTTACTTGACACCATTATCTACAATTGGATAGGCACTAGTCTCAATCCTCTTTGATTACTCTAAATTCCTCTTTTAATTTCCACAACTTTTTTTCCTAACCTTAGACAACCTAGTTAGGTCATCAATCAATTTTATTTAGAGCCATCCATTTGAGGTGTAAATTGGTGGATAATTGTGTTGGTCTCCCCTCTTCTATCCCTCCAAGAAAATCCCAAGATTAGTTTTATAGAAACATCAAGCCCTAGTTCCAATATTGTTTTGTTCTAGGTATCCTTAGGTTAGTGGAATTTCAAGGGGTCTATTGTGCTTGAAAACTCAAAGGAAGTTAATATATTATTGATCCCCCCTCTTCCCCTTACTTTACCTTGGAATTTGGTTGAATTTCACCCTAAACCATAGGTCTTGTACATGTATCTTTGGTCTATTTGTGGTCCCATTCTTTATATGACAAAATGTCTTACAAAGCTACAATAGAGATCATTCTCCTCCCCTTGGGAAGCCTTGATCTAGGCATAGAAATTGTATTGAACAATCTTAGGTATTGACTTTCCCAAATTATACTTTCTAGTAGAGCCCCTTTTCCTTGCTTCTAAAGAAAGAAAGCCATTATCTGAGCCTCTCCTATGAATGGGCCTTGGGAATAACTACATATCATATCATTTACTTATCCCTTCTTGTGGTTTCATTCATACCACAACTCCTCCCATCAATGAAAGTCCATAAAGAGCAGGGGACATCAACTAAAGTGACAATGGGTCCTTGTCCCATTATTGTCACTTGGTCTAGTAGTAGTCCCCATTTGAAACGCCTCCTGGGACACCTACTAGATTGAGCGATAACAAACCCTACTTAGAAAACTTGGCCTCCATGGATTCACACTGTCTGGCCTGGGAAGTTTGCATTTCCTACTAGCTAGCTCTAAATGAGTTGTCTTGTGTCCCTTTGCCTCTAGAAATAAGTTTCTCTACCTTCTGGGTGATCTCCCAACCATCAGCAACTAAATTGACCTCCTTTCTAAGACTTCGAACTAAGTTTCTAGCCACTCGCACTAGCTATGCAACCCTCTTTGCAGAAATATTCGACCTCCCTACTATTGTTAACATGTTGTTAGGAATATCTACTATAAAACTATTAATTTTTGTAGCATTGGAGGTGTTCTAGTCTTGAAAATTTGCAGAGAGGCTAGAATATAGGATTTCTCCATAACCCATAAATAATTTTTGGAAATTCCACGTAGAAGTGTCTCAATAATATTATTAACCTATTTTTAATATTTGCTAAGTCTAAACATAGCAAATATGGTTAATTAATCAAAATTAATTGAGATAAGGTGTGAATTATATAGAAACTCACATGGATTGACAATAACTTAATTTGGGCCCTTGATTAATTTTTAATATTAGTCATTAGAGTTCCAACAATAGATTATAAGAAGTCGATGGGTAGATGAAGAATACACATGAGGTACTTGTGGGGTTCGATTTCCTTGGGCAGTTCAATTTCCATAGAACAACAAAAATCGCTAAAAAGCTAGAGAAGGAAACAAAGACAGTGAGGGATAGGGATAGTGGGTTCAGAGGAAATATTTTCTATAACCAAAGAGTCAACTGCAGGAGGTTTAGGTTTCATCAGTGAGGTTACCCAGATGCTTCAGAGGAAGAGTTAAATTTGGCCAGGCAGAGGGTCAATTCAGTTGTTGGAGATCAGGAATGAAGGTTCCAATGAGGCATTCTTAAAGGATGGATTGGGAAGATGACTTGATCAGTTGTAGTGCCAGACAGTGGATTCTAGTACATGCATAGGTTTGACATAAAGGCTGACACAGGGGATTCATGGAGCCCATTTAGAGCCAGTTTCAGAGTTGGATTAGCGTCGAGTGAGACAAAAATTGTCTCACTAATTTGTGTGGCCACTTTCTCCTGTAGTGGATTTCCAATTTGTGTATCTAGATTGTGCTTAGAATTTCACTGTTATATAATAATAAAAACCCTCAGTTGTTGCACCAACTTTCACAAGTTGGATTTTTCTGGGGACATTTGTCTAAAAATAACTTTGTTAATTTTTTTGATGTGTGTGTACTAGCATTTCTCATTTTCCTGTGCCATTATTTCCACAATTTTATTTGCGAAGGTTGCAGTGTGAATTATTTGGTATTTATCATAGCAGATAAATTCATTAACAATTAGAAAAATAATTTCTAGTTTTTGTAATAAGATTTCAGACTTGAAATTTTCACATGGTATTAGAGCATGAGTGATAAACTAGGAAGCTCAGAAGTGGAGAAGGTACTTTTTATGTTCAAAGGGAGCGATTGGCCGAAATTCTTAGAGGTTGTGAAGTACCCAGACATACATATCGAATTGTTGGGCAAGGGTTCGATTTTCAATTATAGGTTGGCAAAAAAATTGATTTTCCTAGAATAGTGATTCTAGCAGTCAAAGGGAGCAACAATGGCTCATATTATCACCGAGTAGTTTTTTAGCAATCTAGAGTAGCAGAACCAACATCAGGTGGAAGATAAAATCACACACAAAGTGAAAATTTCTCTCAGTGGACTTCAAGTTTTAGAAGTTTTATTTTTTTCCAGTTGCAGATTAGCAGTAGCTGAGAGCAGATCTTCTCACTCTAGAAGCGAGTGCGAGTAGCAAATCTAGTAGCCAAGTGGAGGGGAAGAGGGAGTTTTCCACAGTTTCAAAGATGGCCATATCATGGCTTAGAGATCAATAAAGGTTGGAGGGAGCCTCAAACTATTTCATTTGGAAGGCAAGGATACCCTTCCTTGTAGATGAATATGACCTGAAAGCCTATGTGTACAATGTGGTAGCAGTAGCCCAGGATGTGGATCAACTTAAGGAGTACAAAAGAGAAATGGTGAATGTGAAGTGCATGATTTTGGATGGAGTCCAAGATCATATAGTATCACATGTAGTTGGTAAAGGGATGGTGAAGGAAATGTGGGATGCTCTCTCCACACTATATCAGATTTCTTCTGAGTGGAGGAAGATTTTTCTCCAGGAGAAGCTGAGAAGCATAAGGATGCAGAAGGGTGAGATCATATATGTGATAAGCCTCATAAATGGGTAATTATATGGACTCATTTTACTTCCTAACCTAGTGAAATCAACCATTCCCTTAGCTTATTGTATGATTTTCTAATTATATTTATGCTTATAAGGTGAGTTGAGTTAGTTATGATGCCATGTGGTCTAACATGTATTTAATGCAGATTATTGATGGATTTCGAGGACAAAGTCAAGGATCCAATGGTTAAATGGTAGCAATAACTCGAAGTAGACATAGGAGAGGAATTTTAGGAGGGAATCCCCCTCATTTATTACTCCTCACTTCAAATTCCCCTTCATTCAGCTCAAAGTACAAGCCGCTGAATCATGCACTAGGAGGCAGCTGAGCAAGTGGAGGATGATTGATAGTTATCTTGAGTTTTGGGAGCCAAGCCTCCCTAATTTTAAGGAAGCTATTGGTAGCTTCAGATGTATAATTAGAGAGGCCTAGGGCCTCACTAGGGTGGGATTGTTTCTTATTTAAACTCTGCTCAAATTTCGAGCTTACTATTTTGTGACAGTTTTATGTAATCTTGCTTTTTTTTGATAATGAAGATGGAATCCTTTTTGAGCTAGCACTGAGTTACCTAAGGGGGCTAAAGCTCTTGGGTTAGGGCCCAATCCAAGTAGCCAAGCTTCTCTTTACTTGTATTTGTATGCTTTACTTCAGTTTGTAGATTAACTTGCTATTAGATGTGTTTCTTTTATGGTTAAGAGTAGGTTGCTTTTGATGATTTAGTAGTTTTCTTCCATTTGTGCTTTCTGTAGCAGGTTAAGCAGCGATCATAAAATATTCAAAAGGCTAGAAATAGTGCCTTGGCCTCTCTTCCTCCCTCTGGGACCATGATTTGAGGCAAAGACTCTCTTGCTGCCCCAAAAACACAGATTGTTCCTCATTCATAGGACTTCTAGTGTTTACATCTTTTTAGTAGGTTGATAGTCCAATTTTTCTTTGCTTCAGATCTCCTCTATCATGTTCATTTCCTGATTTGCAATATTTCTCTTTCATGCTTTCCTTTCTTGCAGTATTTCTTGGCATTTCCTTTCATAGATCATAGTTTAGACCACTTTAATGCAAAACTTTGTTTTTCTAGATGCACTCATTTCATTGTTTGCTTGATCTTCTTGGTTAACTGTCAATTTATATGAAGAAGATCTCTTCCAGTAGTAGGCTAGCTTTTCAGCAATCAGATCCCCCATCTGATCCATGCCCTACTGGGCTCCCAAACCTCACCTCAATTCTGCCTTAGTTTCCTTCATTTTTCATAGAACTTCTTCCTCTCTCCTTGAGCGAATCCCATCATCTTCATCTCTCCTGGTGATTTATGGTAGACCTTAAGTTCCCTAAAACCCCATTCCAACCTTCATCCACCTTTTTCACCCATTTTCAGACCCTCAAAATAGTGGGAATTTCTCTCGGCCTCCTCTTGTAGGCCTCCTGAAGTTTCCTTATTTTCCTCCTGTAGTTTCCCTGTGTCCTCCCATAGTTTTTCTTGTAGGCTTTCTTTGGAAGGCTGAGTTTTGGAAAAGCCTCCAAAAGGCCACCTAAGACCTCCTAGGACGCATCCACACCATATTACATCCTCTTAAGCTCCAAAACCACCCTTTAATGCCACCTGTTTGATGCGACACTCACACACAATAAATTAGATGCATGTCAAATTCACATAAAAACACATAAAAATCCAAAAATATGTTTTTTGCTTATTTATTTCCAGAAATAGCATGATTAGATATTGTTTACTTTCTTGAGTAGGTAATGGCATTCCTTCCATAGTTTTCATAGTGTTTTTGGCAAAAGTAGAACTAGCATTGCTAATTAGGGTTTACTAGGTCTTGCTTTACATTACAGTCTTTTCCCTTTCTGCAATTAGAATAACTTCTGTATAAGTAATATTTATTTCTTTCATCGCACATAGAGCTTATTCTAAGATCTATAGAAGTTGGATTGAGCTCCTAGTGATATTGCGCCAACTGACCAAGTGACAACCTGTAGTGAGAACTAGTACTTGTGCATACAACACCAACGCTTCCAAGTTTGTTACGAATTACTGGGTTGATAAAAATAAAGTTGGTAGCCGAGGAGTTACAACATTCTTGCTGCAATACTGGTGCTCACCAATATGACTTCCTCACAAGGATTCAAGAGGTCTGTGATCAACTAGCAGCCATTGGGGAAGCACCCCAACCCATGCTTGTACGACTGGCACTAAGCAATGTCTCAGAGGATTGGCAGGTGTTTGTCCAAAGTATCTTAGGCAGAGACACATTGCCAAGATGGGACAAAATGTTGGTCGGTCTATAACAAGAGGAGTTGAGGTGAGCTCTAGTGAAGAGTAGCATCAACAGAAGTAGCAGCAAGGGTGTGAAGAATGAGAAGGAAGAAGAAAATGTGGCCCTAGCATCCAAGGGTACCAATCAGGGGTAGGGGGAGAAGAAGAAGAAGAAGGACCTAGCAAAGGTTAAGTGATTCAGATGTGGTGAGTTTTGTCACTACAATATGGAGTGTCCTCTTAGAAATAAGGAAAAGGCAGAGAAGTAGGACCAAGTGGCAACATTATCAGAGATAGACAAGTTGTCCTCTAGGTTGGAGGAAGACTTCGGTATGATGACAACCATACCTCCAAGAGTAAGGTGGGGAACAAGGAGTTGTAGTATAGAACTATAGAGATTTGGAAATTTCCATTGAGGTTTCATCCTCATGGATCACTACCTTGATACAAGGGCCCACAATATTCAGTAGGAGGATGGATCAGTGGAAGTGATACAGTTAGATTCTAGAGTGACAGTTGCAGACAAGTTGCAGTCAGGCGCTAAGGAGTGTAGTTCAGAGTTGGCAGTAGAGCAGGTGGTTCAGTATTTCAGATGATTCTCAGTTGCAGTAGTTGCAATTTCAACAACAATAAATGAGTGGGAGTTGCAGTACAGATGCATAATTGGTAGCAGTGTCAACAACAACACAAATGAAACATCAGAGTTGCAGAGTAGTTGGTGGGTAGTGGTTGACAGTCATAGTGACCAGAGATCAACAATGTGACAAAGGGTGATACAGAGAAAGGGCATTGTAGCACTACGACACTATAACACCTTCCTCTCTAAGAGGGAGTGTTAGTTTTTGTATCATTGAAGGTGTTCTGGTCTCGAAACTTTATGGAGAGGTTAGAACATAGGAGTTCTCCATAACCCAAAAATTGTTTATGGAAATTCCACATAGAAGTGTCTCAATTAGATTATTAACCTATTTTTTAATATTTCATAAGTCTAACTTAGGAAATTTGGTTAACTAACCATAATTAGTTGAGATAAGTTGTGAATCATCTATAAACTCACACAGATCAACAAGAAATTAATTTGGGCCCTTGATTAAGTTTTAATCTTGGTCATTGGAGGTTCAACAAGAGGATTATAAGAAGAATTTGATGGGTAGATGGAGAATACACTCAAGGAATTTATGGGGTTCGATTTCCTTGGGAAGTTCTATTTCCAAAGAGTAGTATTAGTTGTTGGAAAGCCATAGAAGAAAGCAGAGAGACAGGGGTAGGGACATTAATTCTGGAGGAAAGTTTTTCCAAATATGGAGAGTCAACTACAGGAGGGTTGAGTTTCCTCAGTGAGGTTGCGTAGGAGCACCATAGAAGCTTCAGAGGTAAAGTTTGATTTTGCTAGGTAGAGGGTCAATTCAGTTGCTGAAGGTCGGGAAGATTTACGGAAGGTGCCAACTAGTCATTCTCAAAGGATGGATTGGGAAGACAACTTGATCCATTGTAGTTCCAGGCATAGTGTTCTAGTGCTTGTATAGGTTTTATGTAGAGGTTTCACAGAGCCCATTCAGAGCTAGTTTCAAATCTGGATCAATGCCATGTGAGACAAAATCTGTCTCACTAATTTTTGTGCCAATTTCTCTTATAGAGGATTGCCAGTTTGTGCATCTTGTTGGCTTAGTGGGTCCTGAACCTAATTTAGAGTTAAGTTTGCCAAAGAAATCCCTACACTACTGGCCCTTTTGATATCATACCATGGAGCTCAGACTGAAGTCTCACCTAAAGCAGTATGGGGGGATGCTGGAACCAAGTTCCCACACCCATAGATGGTTATGATGTCATTTTATGCCCTAACCCTGCCTTCAAGAAGATCGATAAGACCTTAAGGCTTATCGATATGAATTTATCTTACTAACCTTTAGACCTTAACAAAGGTCCATGACTATCTACTTACGTGCTTCTAAGATTGCTTCTGCTTTTGCATTTACCCAGATCAGCTTAAGTGTCTTATCATTTTAACATGCATTAAGATACTCTTCATGTAAATAGATATTATGACTTGCATTCGTATAATACTGTAAAACATATAGATTCGAACATCAACACAACATTAAATAATAAACCCATTATTCATCATAACATAAACACATTCATTCATAACAAAAGTGAATGGATAAAACATAGATATTTCCAGAACAATCTCTTTATTGATACTTTAGATTTTCTTGCAGACTCAAAACTACCCTACGTACTCAACTGCAAGGGTCTGTGCATTCAACTATGGACTCTACTCTAGGCCTCTGCACACACAACTGCAGAGCCTCTCTTCTACTCTAAGACTCTTCGCTCATCACTTCTACTGACCCATTACATTCATTCTTCACTACCAAAGACTTGCCTTGGACTCTCTACGACTCTCCTTTTTATACAATCCCATGGTCTGCAAACCATGGGTAGGTCTATACAAGCCAACACAACTTACATAAAAGAAGGGAAAATCCATTTATGAAACTTTACATCTACACGCTCCGCGACCACAACTTGTGGAGACTTTACATTTTATATACAAACATTTGGGCTTTTATCCCAAAATTGACCTTAGGGGACCTTATCCCAATAGGCCCCCAACACAAATATCGTTACTCGCCCTCAAGTCACTTTTCTAGTGCAGAGATCTTACTACTAAGACCTCCCAACTCCACTTGCACCACTGCAACTTCAGCTATGCACTTCGTAGCTACCTACTTGACCTACTCCACCAGCTGCTCGGTTGTTGGTCTTGCACTATCTTCTTGGATCTACTTTTGTGTTCTCTACATGCTCGCCAACTTCTCCCCGATGGTGGCGGAGATCACATATGCCTTGTCCAACCAAGGCCCCAATATGGCCTTGAGGACTGCCTCTTTCCGTTGCATTACTTCCACCTATTCTTGCAGTTGCTTTGCTTCCTGCAGCTTTTCCAATCTCTGCATGACAACGATGGTGAGCATTGTCGTCTTTCTTTGTCATATTGTTGTTGTAGTTCCCGAGCCTCTGTTTTCAACCTCTACAAGTTGGTATCTTCCTAAAGACTCATGATTAGCTCCATAGACTACTAGAAGAGCGCAGTGCATTCTGTCACTACGACATCTACTGCAGCGACTCCATCCCTCACAGTAGATTCATGCTGTGCTTTGACCTTAGGTGGAGTTGAAGGCTATGTCTTCAAATCATGTTTTTCTAATTTTTAGATTCAGCTCAAACTAAACCTTGGCCATCTCAGTCTTCGTGTCGCATACACCTGCAGCCAACTTCTGAATCTTGGCTTCCACCGATGCTTCTTCTGGGATATGTAGTTCCATAATGGTTTTGCATGCTTCGACTACTACTCCAATGGTGTGCTCATTCTTCTCCTAAACCTTCTTCCAAGCTTCTAGTGCAGTTGTCTTCTCAATGAATATCTATTCATTTTTTATTTTTTGCTCACTGATCATGCACAACGCACACTGCTCTTGGGCCTTAAGCTCTTCAATCACACCTGCTTGCAGGGTGTGAAGGAATTCACTACGGAGCACGGCCAAGTTGAAGCCAACATTCCTCAGCGCGCTAACATTTTCCTTGTAAGCTTTCGCCTCAGTTCTCAAAGCTCCATCAGGTAGCACAACTGCCTGAAGACCCAAAGAGCAAAGCAATTCCACTACTTTAATTGTACCCAATACTAAACTGGTTGAGGCCGCGCTGCTCTACCTTGCACCTGTCTACATTCTAGTGGCTTTGATATGCATCTTGCGCAGACCCGTCTGAATGGCACTTAATGCCTACTTCTGTTGCTGCAGTAGTTTCGCTGTCATATCCCTTACCTTATCCCCAATGTCATCCAAGTTGTCTTCTGTCACGATGATTGGGTCTAGTGATGACTTAGTGGCCTTGGCTTTCTTCCATGATCGTTTTTTTCTTGTTCCTTATTTCGCTTCACCTGGAAGGGACTGCTTTTAGATCTCCACCACCCTGTTCTAATTGTTCGTCATCCTCTGTCTCTGGTGAAGGGGATTTATAGCTCCTATCATAGTCGTGCTCTTCATGCTCTGCTTGTTCCTTGGAAGCCTGCTCTGCTTTTGAGAATGCATTCTCCTCAGTCTCATTCTTTCACTTTTCAGCCAACTACTGAACTTTCAATTGGACCGCTTCTTTTTTTTGCTTTTCCATAGACTTACTAGTCCCGACAGACAAATCTAATGTTGTGTGCTAATCTTCTGGCCACCGATCAAGGATCGCTACAATGGCATCATCCATCGCAAAGTATGGTAAGTCATACCACTTCTATTATGGGTCCTTTCGTGCCTGGATGGAGATACAATGGAAGTCTTCTTTGAACTCTGCATAACGAGAGAGAAACTCGAAGATAGTTGGTAACAACCATGGCTTTCGGTTGATGGCTATATTAATGCTCATCTCCATCAGTACCCAAAACACCTTGCTCTCCCAGACCCTCTCAACATCCTTTGTGGCCCGTGCCAAAGCAAACTTCATTGCTTCTGGAAAATCTGGCTCGATCGGAGGAAAGTGGTTGTCCTCTGACAACTCCCACGTGACCAACACAATCAAAAGTAAGAGCCATGAGTAGTGAAACGTCTTGCTCTGGTCCTATGCCTCCCTACAGTTTGCAAGGAAATCACTAAACAGGTAGCGTGCCCAGTTGAACTGTATGCCCTTCGCGCACTAGGCCGTTAGTGAAACAACTGGTGCTAGCACCTCATCTACATGACACTTTCTCATTATTTTGCTAGCCAATATGTGGGCGACCACCTTCACCGCAGGTTTTTTAATGCTTGAAATCAAATACCCGTGTGTCTTCTTGACAAGCTTAAACTTGTCCTTCATCCTTTCAACAAGGTCATGCTCACCTGTCTTTCCACAAAATTCCTTGGCCAGATTTAGCCCTGAATGCGGTAGTAAGGTGATCCTATGGATGAGCATGTCAAGTATAGGGATCGACTCCTCCAGCCACAGGCACCCGTCGTGCACCATGCACATCAACTATTTGATAACAATCAAATTTATGGGAGCACGGTGGTAATGTGGTACCCATAGTAGATTCAACAATCCTACCTTTTCCACCCCACGAATCCACTTCACCAACTCCAGTGCAGTGACACCAAATTCCTTATAGAATACTCGCTGCATGAAATTATTAGTAGCCAGGTGGGGGAACTGCTTAGTGTCCCCCAAGTCCCAATATTCAAGCTTCAGATGTGGGATGCACCACAAGCGCGGACCTTCAAACGTGATATTCTTTGGCAGCAAGGGTGTATGAAGGAGAAAATTTCCCTCATCTAGGTCCTTTGGGACCTTCACCTTTCCTTGGTGCAGAGGGATTTATTTTGGTAGCTTCGAAATAGGGTCTACCCCCTCAATATCAATGTCCTCTGTACCATCATCATCCTCCAAGTCGAGCACTTTGCCCTTTTCTTGCGTGGTTGGATTTTCTTTTCTTTGATGTTTCCTTGTTGACTCGCACACTAACAAATATTCTTCTGTTTATCCTTCTTCGTCTTGGGAACCTCTCCTGCCAGTGTAGGCTTCAGCCTAGGAGATTTTGGCACTGCTATAGTCACTTCCATACTTACGAACTCAAGTGAAGCTCCCTTAGAGGTAATAGACCCTCCAGCAATTGTAGATTCCACATGTGCAGACATGAAGCTGTTAATGAGCTTCCAGGTTTCCATAGGTAACCTATGAAACATAGAACCAGTGACCAAGCCATCAAAGAATGCATGGTTCATGCACACTAGCAGCACGACACATAAACTCTTAGAATGCAAAGTGTCTCTCGTTGGGTGACCATATGTAATTTATAGGGAATTTTGAATTTAAATTCGACTGTTCCCCCAAAATCCGCTCATAAATGCTAGATTGGTGGTATATTTTCAAAGATCTCACTCTTAAATTCAGCCTTAAATGCCACCACCCACTCCTCTTAGCTATTTTATCACTATAAAATCATGAACAATGACGGTAATAGTCACTTTCTGGCTACACTGCACGGTCTCTCGTCCTGTAGCATAGCTCCATTCACATGTCTGCAGAAGTTTCTCTATAGATCATTTAGCTCTGATACCATGTAAAATTTCCTGTAATTCTCTATAAATCTACCTTTGAGATCTATGTAGAAAATATGATTGTAAATTAACTCAATAATGTAATATACCAAAGCAAAATACTTTAATCTACTTCTACCATCAATTCTTGCGAAAGCTTAAAGATCGAGTTGAATCAGAGTTGAACACATATAACCATAAGAAGAAGAATCAATACACATGAAACATAGAAAATAGTCAGTGGAAAGCCTCAGCTAAAAACCCCACTATCTATATTATCCTACAAGGTGGAAATACATCAAGATTATACAAAGCCTTAGCTCCCACAGCTAGCCAGCTCTCAATACAATCCTCCAGGATGCTCATAGGAAATAAAAGCTTCTCACAAGCCTTCTCCTCTACCCTCCAAGCTCCTATTTCCTTGCATAGTTACCTCTGGGATGATCTCCTTCACCCAATGTAACACTGCTCACACACACTGCTCTAACACACTGTCAGAACTGCACAATCCTCAAGGAACCTTAGCTTGACTGCATGCATGAGTTTCCTTTATAGGAGAAAACATGCAACTAATAGTACATTGTCCTCGACATTTAGCTCAATTGGGTCTTTCTCTAAACATATATGCATGAGTTTCTGATGAGGGAATCTTCAATTATCTGGAGTACACTGATTGAGTGCATGCATGCATCAACTGATTGATAAATCACAATTAGTTCCTCAAATAGTTTGGAACTAATTTAATTGGGCTTAACTTAGTAAACTGAGCTAACCAATTACAACTCAAATATAACTCAATCTTATCTCCTTAATTAAGGGATAATCTCCTTAATTTAAGGGATAACTTTTGCATGACTTCAAAAATACTTCTAAATTGAATTTCTCCAAGTAATTAATCCATAATGAATTAATTAATTATTTCCAAGCAGCTGGTGAGACTAAATTCAATTTTAATTCACAATTTTAATTCAAGGACAAATTAAAATTGGAATTCCTGGATTATATTTTTATCATTTCTTGTTGCTATTTTCAACACTCCCTCTCAACAAGAAAGGAATTCAACTCAATCCTGATCATGAGCCTTTGGAATGTTCTGCATGCAACACTTCTCTTTAGTGTTGTTGCTCCAACAATCTCCAGAAACAAAAAAAACATCCAACCTGAATCAAAATGATGCCTTTGTCATCAAAGTCTCTGGCTACTATTTCCTCTATCGACTGAAAACTCTGCAATTCTGCTGACTCAACCTTTCTCCACTGTCATTAATCCTTCTCTACAATCTTCAATATCTAACTACTCTAGCCTTTGTCACTTTGATCTCTGACTACATCAATCCCACTGATTCCTCCCGCTACTATGTACTTTGGGCTCCTGTAGCAAGGTATAATCCACGAGATAAAACCTCTCAATGGACCCTGCCCAATTTCAGCCTTCTTGGGACTATCACTTCACATCGCCCCACCTCACACTTGGAGGTATGGCTGCATGTGATCCCTCTGCTGGCTCTAATTGTGGCTTCTCCACAATTGTTTGAGACTTCTTCTATGACTACATGTTGAGATGTAATGTACTCTCCCTCTCAACCATCAAGTCTCTAACATTTTCCATGCTCCTCAAGGCTTTGCATGCATCTTGAACCTCAAGAGCATACAAGTTCTTGACTCGTGAACCAATCTGTTTCACCTGTCTCGGGGTGATGTGTCTAAGGAAAAACTTTCCCTTACTAAAAAAAACACTGTAGCCTTTGTCCTCGAACATTACGACCGATATCAAGTTATTATTTAGTCCGGGCACATACTTCACATCTGTCACAGTGATAGAAGCTCCATGCTCCCTTTGAAAAGCAACAGCGCCCTCTCCTGAAACACTAAATCTTTCATCATCACCCATCTCTATGCGAATCTTGAGGTCCTTCTACTCTAAGGTACTGAATAAAATTTTATCATCAGTCATGTGGAATGAGGCTTCACTGTCAGGATACCAACGACAACCCATCATCGATGACACCATGCATGCGATGAGGGTAAAGTCCATTCCGAATTGAGAGGCTAATTCCTCACCTTTTGATCCTTCCAAGGATCCCTTCTTGGACTTATTCGACGGGAAATTAGTCACATAATGTCCCATCTTGTGACAATTAAAGCATATCACTTTAGACTTGTCAACTTTCTTCCCTCCATGAGAATAATTTTATTTAGAATGGGACGCCTTCCCCTTCCCTTTCCTTGCCTTACTTGTTAAGGCCAGATTTTCTTCATCATCATTCTTGGATGAAGAACCATCTTGAGTGCTCCTCCTAATCTCCTCTATGAGATCTGACCACAGCCGTTCTCAATCCAATAGTTTCTCCCTTCCATTCATAGAGTCCTGGTAGTTATTCCAGCTCTTTGGAAGGACAAGGACAGTGAGACTCACCATTTCATCATCAGCAGTAGTTATTCCCACCCTTCCAAGCTCATCTCTGCAAGCAGTGAGCTTGTTTAGATATGTGGAAATAGTATCATCGTTCTCCATCTTGATTCTTCAAAGCTTATCCTTGAGCGCCAATTTCCTTTGGTCGCTAATCTTCTGGTAGAGGTCCTTCAATGTCTTCCACAATGAATATGGAATATCTTTCCCATGAAGACTCGAGACAATATGACCTTGAACTCCCTCAAGGATGATCTATCTCACCCTTTCCACTCACTTCTTCCACTTAGCCAACTCTTGTGCATTAGTTGAACCTAGCTTTTGGATTTCTTGATCAATGCAATCCTTCAAATCATTGTCTTCTAATACAGCCTCCATATGATCTTTCCATGCTATGTAGTTCAAGCTACCTTCCAAGTCATACTCGAGTCTCAAGCCATAGAATGCCATTGGCCAACCTTGAAGTATGATAAGAATTCAGTTTGCACTTGCAACCCCGAACTTCAAACTTCGAATTCTCTTCTCCGTACACTGCTCCTAGCTTCGATAAACTTGGCTCTAATACCATGTAGAAATTTCTCTATAGATTAGCTAGCTCCGATACAATGTAGAATTTCCTGCAAATTCTCTATAAATCTACCTCTGAGATCTATGTAGAAAAGTTGACTATAGATTAACTCAATAATGAAATATACCAAAGAAAAATACTATAATCTACTTCTACTATCAATTTTTGCAGAAGCTTAAAGATCAAGCTGAATCAAAGCTAAACACATATAACCATAAGAAGAAGAATCAATACACATGAAACACAAAAAATACTCAGGGGAAAGCCTTAGCTAAAAACCCCACTACCTGTATTATCATACAAGGTGGAAAAGCATCAAGATTATACAAAGCCTTAGGTCTCACAACTAGCCAACTCTTAGTACAATCCTCGAGGATGCTCACACGCAATCAAAGCTTCTCACAAGTCTTCTCCTCTTCCAAGCTCCTATTTCCTTGCAATTACCTCTGGGATGATCTCCTTCACCTAGTGTAACACTGCTCCCACACACTACTCTAACACACTGTCAGAACTGTGCAATCCTCAAGGAGCCTTACCTTGACTGCATGCCTGAGTTTCCTTTATAGGAGAAAACATGCAATTGATAATACACTGTCCTTGACATTTATCTCAACTAGGTCTTTCTTTGAACATACATGCATGAGTCTTTGATGAGGGATTATTTAGTTATGAGGAGCACACTGGTTGAGTGCATGCATGCATCAACTGACTGATAACTCACAATTAGTTCCTCAAACAATTTGGAACTAATTTAACTAGAATTAACTCAGTAAACTGAGCTAACTAATTACAACTCAAATATAACTCAATCTTATCTCCTTAATTAAGGTACAACCTCCTTAATTTAAGGGAAGACTGCTGCATGACTTCAGAAAGACTTCTAACTTGAATTTCTCCAAGTAATTAATCCATAATGAATTAATTAATTATTTCCAAGCAGTTGGTGAGACTAAATTCGATTTTAATTCACAATTTTAATTCAAGGACAAATTAAAATTGGATTTCCTTGATTCTATTTTTATCATTTCTTGTTTCTATTTTCAACACTCCCTCTCAACAAGAAAGGAATTCAACTCGATCCTAATCATGAACCTTTGGAATGTTCTGCATGCAACACTTCTTTCTAGTGTTGTTGCTCCAGCAATCTCCAGAAACAAAAAAAAACATCCAACCTGAATTAGAATGATGCCTCTGTCATCAAAGTCTCTGACTATAATCGCCTCTATTGACTGAAAACTATGTGCTTTTGCTGACTCAACCTTTCTGCATTATTTTCAATCCTTCTCTGTACTCTTCAATATCTGACTGCTCTAGCCTCTATCACTTTGATCTCTAACTGAATCAATTCCACTGATTCCTCCTGCTACTATGTACTTTGGGCTCCCATAGCAAGGTATGATCCATGAGATAAAACCTCTCAATGGACCCTGCCCAATTTTATCCTTCTTGGGCCTATCACTTCACATCGCCCCACCTCACACCTAGACGTATGGCTGCATGTAATCCCTCTTTTGACTCTAATTGTGGCTCCTCCACAATTGTGTGAGACTTCTTCTGGGACTGCATGTTGAGAGGTAATGTACTCTCCCTCTCAACCACCAAGTCTCT
>APFE031257254.1:9745-98683 GCA_000404065.3 Pinus taeda
ATAAAACATATAAAAATTAAATTTCTATATATTTAAAAATGCATATAATAAGATTCTTAACCATGGAGATTCACTTCATTTTATCATGCAGCGTTTTAACCTATAAATAAACTTTATTACAATACCATGACTTACTAATACCACATGCCAAACAACTATAAATCATGTTCACATGACATTTGTTTTAGTTAATCAATTTAATTAAAATGGTAAAAATGATTTAATTACTTTTAAGATAAATCTCAACCTTTGATCTATGATTTTGTGATTATTATTAAAAATATTCTAGGGAGCTTAAATCCTTACCATCCACCTAATCCACACACTAATTATTGATAATTACATTAAAGTGTTAAAAACCCTATTCCAAAAGGAGTTGTCTTTAGTGCGATTTTTTGGACTTTCCGGTGCCTGAAAAATTTGAGGTGAAATCTTGATTTGTGTTATTTAAGCTAGTTTTTTGACTGTGTGGATTCAACACCCTAAGAAACCCCTAAGGCACTTCGATTGTGCAGGAATTACCCATCAAACTTGCGATTTCAATAAATTATTGCCAGATTTTAAAGAAATTAGACCAGAAAAACCCACAAGAAAAAATTCTAAAAAATCACACTAAAAACTACTCGATTCCAAAATAAACACACATATTCACATAATAAACTATTTTTTTATAAAATATTAAATCAAATATATTTTTAATTAATTATTATATTACCTAATATTTAATATAACATATATTTTTAAAAAATAAAAGTTTAAAACCCATAATAAAACTTATCGAACAACATAAATATAACAAAATTTTTAAAGTATTCTTAATATTATATAATAAAAACAATAATATGTTTGAAAATTTAAATTCAACCTATAATATTAATTAAAATTTTTAATTTATTTTAATTTTAAATTTATTATTTCAAATTACAGGGTAGGAATTTGGATTTCTCTTTACCCGTCATACAATTTTTTTTGACGTTTTGGGTTCTTATGCTTCCCGTCAAGAAACGTTATATTAAAAATTTTGCCCTTCAAGAGTGATGTTCTCATAATAAATTAACCCTTCACTAATAAAGTTTTGGAAAAAGTTATTTGTTATCCACAAATGCACGTTGATTGTTGATAGTCCCGAAGGAAACAAGCTTTCACTTCTACGAGACTAGATCTTAAGCCATTAACCGATACATAAACAATTTTAAAACATACTCTACACCCAACTATTAATATATGTAATGATATGCATTAAACTCTATATTTTAAATTTCATTATTAAAAAAAAATAAAATAAATTCATAATCAATTATTACCGGGAAGGACGCAGTTTCCTTACTACAAAACCTTCTCGGTTTTCCGTTGCATTTTGAATTTCTAGTTTCGAATCACATAGGCCATGACTGCAATCCCCGTCGTCCGTGAAGAGGACAATTTCAGTCATAGGAGTCCTCCACATATTTTTTCAACCATACATATGGGAGTCTGGGAGTCGTTGCATAAAAATCTGTGAGCTGATGGCACGGACACAATTTAAGTCGTGGCATTGGTGTTGCCGTAATATAATAGGAACTCGGACTGTTTCTTGGTTGATATTTCTGAGAGTAATTTTGACGGAAAGCAGACGTTTCTCTGGTTGAACACTGCAGAGGCCGACTATGGTTCAGGGATTCTGGCCAAGAGCGGCCTCCACTCGCTCATACAATCCTGCATACCCGTGTATAAACCTTCCTTAACCGAGCCAATACTCCACATAAATCAATCTGAAATATGCAAAGTCCCTTAGTCTTTATGCGCATGAGGATTGCGCATATCCCCTTCGTCCTTCGCACTTCCTTGTCTCTTATGTGAAGAGCTCTTCAAGCGAAAGTCGATGAGTGAAATGAGCTCTTCCTTCACTCATATATATGTATGTTTCCTTCCTCATGTTAAGGGGTTGCTTATTCATGGCCGACCTCCTTTATTACATGTAAAGCCCACGTATATCATACATGCCCCAACATAATTCATGTCGGCTTTAGAATTTAGAATTTAGCATATTTTCAATTAAAAAAACTTGCCCAAAAAATACCCTGCTGTATGAAAAATAAAGGGGCGTAAGTAGGGGCGTAAGTTGTAACTATACCAACGCTGATTAGAATTTAGCATATTTTCAATTAAAAAAACTTGCCCAAAAAATACCATGTTATATGAAAAAACTTTCCACGTAAGAACATTTGGTGCGTAAAAACGTTTTGGAAAAAGTTCCAAACGTCAAAAATCCGTGAATAACTCTTCCAGGCACGTCACTCAAAACGGGGAATGACAAATTCCAGCCATCAAATACGTGCAAAAAGCCTTATGACGGGCAAAATGCCCGTCAAATTCCATCCCCGTTTCAAAATATATTTGAAACATGTATTTATGATAATATTAATCTAAACTTTTAATTTATCGTAATTTATTTTTTTTTTTAAGCTCGATTTTGTATTATTGTTTTGAAATATTACATCGAAGAGGTTATAGGTTATTATGTTATTGGGCATTCTGATGAGAAACCCACCTAATACTATAGGTTAAGTTTCTTCAAATTAGAAGTGTTTTTCCACATGAGTTTTGGAGCCAAAAATGACTAACTAGAGTTCCTACTACTATACCATGAGTTACAAGCTTTACGAAAGTTTTGGCTCTATTTTGCAAAGCCAGTTAGACATTGCCAAAATTGATAGATACTTTTTATATGGACTAAAATATAATGGAGAACTATAGTATGACTTGGTGCTAATGGAAGGTTATGAATATGCTATCCGACTTTGAGTCACAAGTAGGGAACCATGGGCCTCTGTCTAGTAACACACCACGAGCCACTGCGGGGATGCACAAACCACCAACGGCTGATGAGTCACAAGCTATAGACTTGTGATCATCCACAAACCATAAGCTATGATGCTAACTTGCATTTTGACTATGAACTCTTTTTTGTAAACCATTTACAAGTGAGGTAGCTCTAGCGACGGTCCCGTAGTTGACCAGGAACTCTGAGCTATCCAACCACCCAAAAGCAAGGCCAATTTGTTCCGTCCATGCCACCCCTGAAGTTATGTGAAGCTGGTGATTATCGACCACGACAAAGCATATAATTATGTGCCAAAACTGCCAACATCGTGGCATGGGCTAGAGTGGTCTGGTATCCTGAGGTTGAAGGCACCTTGTACCATAATTGGTGAGCATGCACTATGGAATGCAAGCCTACCACCCAACTATACACCTAAGAGGTGTTCCTCTAATTGAGGAATTCTTTTATACTCTCCATCAGCCAAGCCTAGCCTAAAGTAGGTGAGACCATGCCCGAAATTGCTGAGTATTAGAGCTCCATGGCTCTGCGCGATTAAATCTTGTCAATGGTGATAAAACATATGATTCTTTGAGAGGGTTGCACCATGATTATGAAACTGGGTGGCCAGCTTAAAGTCTTGAGCCAATTTGCAAATGGAAGAGGCCGAGGGTGGTTGAATGTAAAGCCCATAGTGAGGCAGACATTCCAACATCAAGAGAGCTAGAATATACTCAGGAGAAGACCAATTTAGGAATGCGAGGAGAGGATAAACGCAACAAGCATGCCGGATCTACAATGATAGAACTGGAAACTTTTTTGTCTTTAATGAACACCGAGCAAGACAAAACCTGAGTGATAGAAATATGTTAGGGAGAGGACATCTTTTCACAGTGACGCCATTATTTTCCTGCAAGCCAAGCCATGATTACTATATGGCACTGGGTTGAGTAGGTGTGAGCATGAAGTCTTGGACATAGTAAGTGTTGTGTTTGTGAATTAAATAACTGACCAAGTGGCTTTCATTCCTTCTTAACCTTGATCGCCAACTGACAAACATTGAGGCTAAGTATTGGACATGGGGGAATTTAAATTTAATATTTCTAAATATACTTTTATTTTTATTGTTTGTGATAAATTCAAAATTGAAATAAATTTAAAATAATTAACTATTATAATATATATATATATATATATATATATATATATATATATATAATAATATGTAATAAATTTAAAATTTTGCAATAAAATAAAATTTCTAATATATATAAATAATATATATATATATATCATCACTATACTACAAGTCATTATTTTATTTAATGGGTAAATAAAAGTCTTCACTAATAAAGAAAATGAACATTGTCAAGATAAAAAACAATTTTCCTGACTTGCGTAGTGAAATCGAGCATTGGTTAATTCCCAAAAGGCTTTGGTATGAAAGAGCCTCTCACCTGTGCAATAGGGTTGAAGATTAAAAACACTTTGTCTTAAATTGTCCATCTTATACTCAAATTGGATTCTACTTTCAAAATATTTGTCACACTATCAACCTTCTTGATATTTTAAGTTAACAAAACTAAATAATCTAGGAACGAAGTTTCTCTTATTTTTTCAACACAAAATAAAATGTTAAAAATAATTCTTATTAATCTCTTATCTTTCTAAATTTGATAAACCATATAAATATTTGAAAACATCAATTAAATAAACAAAAAATAATTGTAATTTATTTAAAAATATTATAATTTTGACAAGTTAAAAAGTTTTAAAAAATTATATTATAACAAATATTTCAAAATAAAATGTAATAACGTTATTACTATTTTTTGAAATAAATTGTGGACTTTTACATAATGTATTTCAAAAAAATTAAACGATGAACTTTAAAAACCTATAATTTAGAAGAAATAGTAAATAATTTATCATCATCATTATTATTATTTTTTAAAATTTGAAAGAGAATGGGTATTATATATTTTTGCCCATGGTTTGTAGCAAATACATCCGACATTATATAGTTAATTATGTTTCTCCTTTCTTATATGAATGCATGATTTTCTGAAAGGAAAATATATTTGAACAAGAAAAATAGGGGTTTTGTAAGTGAATACCTTACAAAGCTGCCCAATAAAACACGAAATTTACAACACATAATGTTACTAATTGATTATAAAATCTTTCATGACTGTCTGGATGCATGTGTTTCATTGGGGTTGCCACGAAGTCACTTGAGTCCCCCAATTTTCTATTTTTATATTTCTTGTATCAACCAATTTAACTAATTTTTTTTAATAGACTTCTTCCACCATTAAAAAATTATAACAAATTTGATTTGACCATTAATCTTTAATTCAACTGTGCTCAATTTACACCCTTCGTTAGCATAATTATGTGTTTCTTTGTTTAAGTCTCTTAGGACATGAAACTATGCTTTGGATACTATATCTTTTGACTTGTGTACCCCAATTTTCTATTTTTATATTTCTTGTATCAACCAATTTAACTAATTTTTTTTAATAGACTTCTTCCGCCATTAAAAAATTATAACAAACTTGATTTGACCATTAATCTTTAATTCAACTGTGCTCAATTTACACCCTTTGTTAGCATAATTATGTGTTTCTTTGTTTAAGTCTCTTAGGACATGAAACTATGCTTTGGATACTATATCTTTTGCCACATTTTCTTGATTCTTTTCATGATGTTTTCTATAGATTTCTCCTTTTCTTTTCATGATGTTTTCTATCGATTTCTCCTTGAGAGGGAGACTTTGACCAGAGGAGAGAATCTCAGAAAGTGTGTCCATTTGATGTTTTTTGGTTAACAAAAATCCCTAATAGAAACCATATATCTCAACTTTATTATTTGCCATATAACCAATATCCCGAGCCATAGAATACTGCCCCCTCCAAAGTCCCTAGTAGAGACTATATATCTCAACGTTATTATTTAACATATAACCAATATAACCAATATCCCGAACCATAAAATACTACCCCTTCTGCCACCCCTTATTATTATTATTATTTAACATATAAATATGTTGTAAAAACATATTCAACAAAACATATAATAAAAATATTTAATCACAAAAATTTATCTTTTTTTTTTTTTTTTTTTTTAAAAAACCCTAAAGTAATAAAAGAAAAATACAAAAAAGCCCCAAGGGTTAGCACAATCGGTCAAGTCGGGGCCTCGCCAATGGGAGGTCACAGGGTCGAAACCCGAAAGCTCTTGGGGTTAGGTCTGGTGTGACCGAGGGGTGGACCCCCTTCGGGTGGGGTCCATCCAGATTTCTCGAACCTGGACGTAGCGGACTGGTGTGACCGAGGGGTGGACCCCCTTCGGGTGGGGTCCACCCAGATTTCTCGAACCTGGACGTAGCGGACTCACTGAGGGGTGGACCCCCTTCGGGTGGGGTCCACCAAGATTTCTCGAACCTGGACGTAGCAGACTCACTGACCAGATTTCTGGAAATCTGGACGTAGCAGACTCACTGACCAGATTTCTGAAACCTGGACGTAGCGGACTAACTGACCAGGGCCCGCGAACCAGTAGGAGAAAAAAAGCAAAAAGACTACCACGTAGTAAATACTTTAAAGTATCAAAATCATTTGGCATAGTATCTACTTTATGTGATATTAAAGCTTAATATGTTGGATTTCTTGAATGTCAAATTTGGATCGCCTTATAAAATAAAATAAGATACCTTGAAATCATTGATAAACTTTTTAAGTAAGTGTCAAAATATTATCCTGCTCAAGTCATTCATGATAGGTAGGTCAAAAAATTAATTTTTTCATTTATATCAATTTGACGTTTAAATTAGTTGAATTTAAAATTAAATTGTTATTATTAAATGAATATTAACCTTGTGAGTGTGAGAGTGGTTGGAATAAATATATATATATATATATATATAAATTTAACAAATTAATGTAAATATATTATTTTTTAACCTGAAAAATAAAAAAAAATCAAAAAAATCTTTAAAATAGATTTAATATGCATGCCTGTAATAGATTTTTAAAATAAGTATGATATACATGCCATGTGGTTATGGAAAAAACATGTAATAAAATTAGAAAATAATATATAATTTTCATTTAAAACTAAGTTTTTATGGCTGTATAATAAATAGTTAAAATTATCTAACAAGGTTTAACGTTTCAAATCCAGCAAAGTAGCCCCAAAAAAATATTAAAATATTCAACAACATAAAAATAATTTCTATGTTCTCCAACGCTGTGGACTCCCCAAAAAAATATTGAAAAAAAACATATATCCCACCCAACACAGCTCCTCGATTATAAATAAATTTCACACCCATTCACTCGCTTTACTGTCATTTGTTGTGCGTTGTTCTGCAATATTCACCGTCACCATCGCTTTGGCCAGACGCAGAGGCGAAGTCAGATAAAAGAACGCTAACATTACTGTGGCGAGCGGCTACATATATCACCAGAATAGCAGGCAGGTAAGCAACTGTTGTTGCTATCTACTCTTGTTTTCCTAGTCCTGAAGCGCGTGTTTGTATTTTCTGTTGTGGGCAAGTCAAGGTCAATCAATCGTCCACACTTGATATATCTTGTTTTCTATCCTCAAACCAGCCGCTGTTTCGTCGTTGTTTACTCCTGGATTTGTCCGTAACCCACTTTATCCCCCTACTTATTACCATCATGTTCACGTATTGTGCTTAGATCCTCATCGTCTGGATCGAAATCCCGTTGTATACTGCATGATAAAGCACGGCCAAAGGCCGCAGTTTAGCATATATCTGGGATAAGGGAAAAGGCCGTAGTATGTTTCTCAAGAAAGTTTAGCATATCTCTTGGATAAGGTTAAAGTAATAGATTTTTGAAAAAATTGTTTTGTAATTCTTAATATATTTGCCCTTGACAAAAGTAGATTTATATAATATAAATACTCTTTCCGGTTATTAAAGGGATGTGCCCATTGCATCAGAAGAATGGGATGCAAATAACTCATTTGTGTTCTCATATATTCCCTTGATTGGAGCCTTGACTGACTGTGTCAAATTCCTGTCACTTTGTTGCTTGGCAAAGGTGCTATGAGTGTTTAGTAGAGTATTGACCTATGATGGACTCAGCATTTTCTGTGGATTTACAAAATGGTTTGAACTATTTTGTAATTTATGGGCATTTATTATATTTCTATAATGCCCGTTTTTTATTGTTGATAATGGTGGTTTTATCTTTCGAAAGTGTTTTTACATTTGGAGTCTTATTTATTTATTTATGCTTGATTGATTTCTAAGTATATGTTTGTTAATTAAGTATAAGGGTTCGGTTTCGCTGTCTCGATTTGACATAGAAGCGAGGATATACTGGACATCAATTTTTTTTCGTACAGACTTCCATGAAAGACCACTAATTGTAATCCATACTGTTCTGTTGGTGTTGTATGAATTTATTGTAGTATATCATTGTGTTTCTTTTGGAGGTGCATAGGAGTTACAGATCCCCTCTTAACAATCCACATTACATGCTACGATGCATTAATTTGTTTTTAAAGTTGTCAAAGCAACATCATATTTATTTAGGGGTGAGTTTTTCCCATTAAGGTTTGTAGTTTTTAGTGGTTAATCCTCTTTTATTGGCTGGAGAGGGTGCCGAACTCCATGCAAGATCTACTTCATACACATTGACTACTTTTAGCTACGAATCATCACTATGGGTTATATATCTGGTCAAAATCACCCAAAACCTGTAACTAGCTTCCAGTACTTTGTTGGTTTAGAAAATCATGGCGTTATCATGGGAAAACAAGCCCACTAGGTTTGAACCTTGGTAATTATTGTTAAAAGCTCTCCAACTTGCCCTAGCCCAATGGACATGTTGGTGGTTAAACTCCTTTTTATTGATTGGAGAGGGGACAAAATCCCATGCCTTGACTTTAAGCGTAGATTCTAGAAAGGATAAAGACAACTTTTTTGGTCATGCCCTATTCATTGTACCAAACTGGGCTCTTGAGACGCCCTTGCATGGAGCCACCCATCCTACACTCTTGGGTATTAAACCCTTGAGGACACACCTGACTTATGTCATTGGGTTTTGATACCATTCTAGGGACCAATGTTATCATAATTCGATTGATTTCGACAAAATTGGTCAGTTGGACCGGTTTTAAGGTTGTTATCTATCTGGTTGAAGGTTCAAAATGGTGATGGTTGGTTTCGCACCAAACCAACTGATTTCATATTGAGCTGGCCATAAATGCCAACCAACAGATTTTGTACAACCAATGATGGAAACCACTTCAACTCAATTTTTTTTATAATTTTTTTAAAAATCAATTAAATAATCAGGTGAAATATTAAACCTAATTCTATGCTCCCTTCAATGCTATCTTAAAGAGCTCCCCACTTTCCATTTCACTCACGCAACTCATTTGAGCAATTTGGAATTTTTGAGCTGAGTTTCTTGGGCTGATTTGGAGAACTGATTGAAGTGCTGATTTGAAGAATTTGTTGGGCTGATTTGAAGAGCTTGATTGATTTGGAGAGTTGGATGGGTACCTTTAAGGCTAAGGGAGTCAAGCTAGAATCCCATTTTTGAATTTAGTCATTTTGAGGCATCTCTTATATGATTAGATTGTATAGTCTAGTGTCTAGACTACAATTATTAATTAGTACTATGCTTATTTTTGGACTCTAGAAGCCATTTAGAACTTCTTTGTTGATGTATTTTGTTTAGATATCAATTGCACTCAATGCTATTTTGATTGTATGCATCATTACTTAATATATACAGGAGAAACTTTGCATATATACAAGTATATGCAAAGTATAATGGTTTGGACTCACATGGATTTCATGAAAATATTTCTTGTTTCAAAATTTGAATATTTTATGTAGTTTTTGATCAATCTTGTTTGTTGTTCTATATATATATATATATATATATATATATAGTTCTGGTTTTCGGAGTTGATTGATTTGATAATCAATCTAGTTTTGATAACATTTATAGGAATGCACCTACCCTACCCACATGTGTTTCAACCTTATGACATAGCTTGGACACCAATCCTACTTTGCCAATCTACCTACAACCTCAAGGGCCATTACTAAATTCTGTCCATAAATGTACCCACACTATCTCCTTGGGTGTTTGATATGGGCACATGACATTTATTGGACATACAAGATCAGAATCTCAAGAGAGAGAGCAAGCATGCAAGTAGAAAGGAGATTACCGCACTGTACACTTTGTTGTACACTCATTTGTATTATCTCAATATAGGAGTGTTAGTTTTTGGTAGCATCGGAAGTGCTCTAGCCTTGAAAATTGTTGGAGAGGCTAAGGCACATGAGTTCTAAAGAACCCATAAACCGTTTGGTGAAATTCCACCCGGATTGTATTTTATTAAAAGAATTAATATTTTTATTGGGGTTCCTAACTCTAAACTTAGGGAAATTAAAATATTAATGGGTATTAATCAAAATATGGGTGAGAATGATCTAGAAGGCGGATCAAGTCATGTTTTAATATTAGCCATTGATTAGAGACTTAATCTCGGTCGTTGAAGACTCAACAGGAAAAGTATAAAATGGAAGCTTGGGGTTCATTTGGAAACACACACAGTGAGATTGAGGAAATTGATTTTCTGAGGTGAGAAGTTTTTAGGAGGAAAATCGATTGGGGAGATCTTGCAGTTGAGGGGCAGTGAGAATTCGGGAGGACTTTCTGGAGAATACTGACATAGGAGGCGGAGAGAGCTTGTAGAGAGGCAGTGTCATAGCCGGGAGAGCTGACACAGAAAAGTTGCCTGTCGCGCAGAATCCAGAATTGCTGGAATAGTCGGAACTGTCGGAACTGCAGGGAACTGCCGGAATTGCAGGGAACTACCGGGAGAGCTGACGCAGAGGGCAGAGAAGGTGACGCAGGGCTGACACAGAGCCAATGCAGAAATAGCCGAGGTTAGCCAAGCTTGTGCAGGATCAGCCAGAATTCTGTCTGGTGAAGTGAGGTAAAACTCAGATTTTCCGCCAGTGTTTTCTCTGTAAAGGATTGCTAGATGAGCATCCTAGATTTGTATTCAGATATTTCTCCTCCATAATAATAAACCCTTAGAGCTGCTGCACCGGTTTTTCCGCATTGGGTTTTTTCGGGGACTATTCTGTCCAAATGTCCTATGTATCTTGTTCTTTGTTCTGTTTTCTATTTCATGAGATCAAATATTTAATAAGTGTAGGCTGCAGAAGTAATTTGCTTCAATATTCAGAAGAATAACTTGATGAATGTAACTTAAAAATCAAGTAGGTGATGTAGATTAAGATTTGTTGCAGTAGGGGTTCCTTCGAGTCTAGGAATTTTTACATGGTATCAGAGGATTGATTTTGAAACAGGAAGAGCAGATCAAGCGCTGAGCAGTGAGGCCGAAAGCTGCTCTTGGCAGCAATTCGAATCCCCTTGAAGGGATTGCGCAGTCCTTGCAGGAAGCATATCCGAGGAATCTCTCTTTGAGTGAGACGACAAAGAGGTACGGTTTCTAGTTCGTGAGTTTTCATAGGCAGAGGGAGTGACGCAGAGCCTCAGCGCAATGCTTGAAGGGCGCAGTTTTTGCCTGGGCAGAAATCTGTTGGAAAAGAACAAAGATGCGTAGAAGGGGAATTTTCTCCTCAGAGAACTTTCCACCAGAAAGTTTGAATTTCTCACTTACTGAGAAACTGAGCAATGCTAAGTAGTGACTAGAGAAGTCAGTTCGATATTTGGGTGAGATGGCATTGCATGGGCTCATAGATCAGGACAGGTTGGAAGGTGCTTCCAACTATGTCATATGGAAGACCAGAATGTTAGCTGTTCTGGAGGAATATGATCTCGAGGCCTACGTCAAAAGTGTTGTAGTCAGTGTTATTTGGGAGCGGGAGCGAAAACGAGAGCAGGAGTGACATTTTCAAAAGCTTTCGGTTTGGGAGCGAATCCCGGAGTGATATATATATATATTTTACTTTTTTATTTATTTTTATTTACTTATATGTCAACAAAAACATGTAGAATGATGAATTAGATATAAAAAACATAAAAAAAACATAGATTGATCATTGAACCATCAACCATATAACATCAATCATCTAGAAGTTATAATCTTCATCAACCACGTCCACAAGTTAGTAACATACAACATATTGAGTCTCGTGAATCATGATTCATCAATCTTAAAGTTTCAACTTCAAGCTTTAAAAATTGAAAATTCAATATATAACATTTATCATCATTGATCACCAAAGTTGTACCTGTACGCTAAGTTTAAAGTTTAAACTTTAACCATTACAAGAAATAATATCTAACATGAAATGAAATGACATAAAATGAATTATGAAATGAAATGAAACAACTTTCACGAAGCATCATATTCATAATTCAAAATCATTACCAATGAGTTATAATTGCCAACTTCAAAATTAAATTGTCATAGTCATATATTGTTTACAAAAAATATCATTATGATATGAAAGAGTCAAGACTTAACAGTTATGAAAACTAATAGAAACTAGAAAAGACAAGTAAACTGTAAATCTATTATCTACTACTACATGTGGCCCTTGCCAAGAGAAGTGTCTAATATATGAGCAGGTCGTGGTGGTCTTCTAGGAGTCTCCCGCATAGACTGACGACTAGAACCAAAAGGCACATGCCCTCCATGTGAGGGTGTAGATGGAGGCGGCGACAGCAAAGGAACAAGACTCGGAACTCGAGCATTGCTACTGGATGGTGGAGGTGGCATGGTTGTTGCTTCATCTTCCTCTCTTATAAGTTTTGCTTCCAGTTCTTCAAGATGTATAGTGCCATCGTCCAAATTATCATCCTCTGGGTGGTTGTCCCAAATTTTATATGTTGGATCCTCATAAGCCCGATCACAGTAATGACTCAACAACCTCAAGTTGTAGTGCACATAAACCAAGCTTTCTGCTCGGTTTTCATTGAGTCTGTTTCTTTTCACATTATGTATGAAGCTGTAGGTGCTCCAACACCTCTCTGCAGAAGAAGTATTTACAACCTATGAGAGAACTTTTTTTGCCAATTTTGGCAAAAGTCCATGGTTGCCATATGATTCCCACCATGTGAGAGCATCAAATCTGTCTTTATCTTCCATTGCATGAAAGGTACCAAACAAACCAGTGCAACTGAAGTATCTGCCTATTTCAAGACGCACACTAGCACATTCCTCCTTGTCAAGTATCAACTTTTCTAATGCTTGCAAATATCCTGTAGATACCTCTTCATCTATATGGGGTTTGGCCCTAACCCCACCCCCTGGTGTAGGTTGGCCCAACCAAGATGTAGAGTAGTATTTTGGCGTAAGGATATAGGCCAAGCAATGTAGTGGAACATTAAGTTTATCCCACTATATACACACACAATCATCAAATAGTTTGTACAAGTTGGGATCATTGTTATGAACAATATCTTTTATTTGCCCCAACATGGTATCCATCTGCTCATACACCTTGCCAATCACTGGTTTATCTATATTTGCAAACCGAATCATGTGATAAATGGGCTTGGTGAAATCCAATACTTGCCCCTCACATGTGCCCAAAACATACCATCAAGAGCGGCCTCCTCCACCTGTTCAAAACCTTGCTTGTCAGCTGCATTTGTAGCCCTTTCCTTTAATACTTGTCAGTGTGGGCTTGATACCATGTTAGCCAATGACTCTCTTACCTTCAAAAGGCGCCTGAAGGTGAGGTAATATCTACCAAATCTAGTCCTCACAATCTTCAACAACTCCAATCTCGAGTGACTGCGGAAAAGGCCATGGGTATTGCTATGATTTGTAATAAATTTTATCATGTGTTTGCCTTTCTCGTACAAATCACCAATCCATTTGTATTGTTCGTTTTGTTCTTAACAATATCATGCATCAAAAGGTTCATTGTGTGAACCAAACACCCAGACCAAAATATGTTGGGGTATTTATCCTCAATAATTGCTCCCGCTGCCTTACAATTAGGAGCATTATCAGTGATGACTTGGATGACATTGTATGGCCCAATACGGTCAATTGTTTCAAGTAATTGTTCTGCAGTGTTGATGACGGTCTTGAACTTGTCTGAGTAATCACATGCTGAAAGAAAGATGGCACCACTAACAGACATAGCAAGAACATTTATCAATGGCTTGCCTTTTACATTTGTCCATCCATCAGATACAATGGACACCCCATGGTCAGTCCAAGAACTTGTCATTCTATTCAAAGAATGTGATATTTTTGCTTTTTCATGATCAAGTCTAATGGTTCTTGCCTTGTCATACCCAGGGCTCTTGTATCCTTTAGGGGCATCGTTTATGGAAGAAACCATTTTGTGCCAATAAGGTGAGCGAAGAACATTGAATGGTATCCCACATGCATAGAGGAACCTGTAAACTTTTGAATCCACATCATTCCTACACCCTTCATCAAGGAAATCCGATATGGTTCTATGCCTTAAACCTGGTGACCCTGTGCCTCCATATCCATTGCCTTGGGAGGATGCTGAAGGAGTTCTTTGTGCGTGTGATTGTGAGCTTGGTTCAAAGAAACCCTTTGATTTTTTAGATTTGTATTGGGCTTCCTCCTCTTCCCTTATGTATTTGGATCTATTTGCTGCTGACAAACCTGTACAAGTTTTGATTCCTATTTGTTTATCTCCATCCCATGGCATTTTCCCATAGAGGTGTTTTTTGGCACGGGTGTATGAACCTGTGTAATTATTGTTGCAATGGGGGCAATGAAATTTAATGGTTCCACCCCCTTTCCCTGCTTCAGGCCTGTTAACATATTTCCACAATGGGGTTTGGTCTTGTTTAGTTTTTTGAGCTGACTCATGTTCACTCTCCTCCAGCTCCTCCTCATCGGGGTTTTCATCAAATCCACTATGTCCCCCTTCTTCATCCCCTTCTTCATTTTCAATTTCAACTCTCCTTTTTCTACTCTCCAGCACCATAATAACCAAAAAAGGAACTAAGAAAAAGAAAATGCCAAGAAATATAACCATGATGTTTGAAATTTGAAGTTTTGAATCTGCAAAATTTTAAAAAATGGAATGGGAAATAGAGAAAAAATTATTTATTCATTTAGGAATAAACATTAAAAAAAAATTGCTAGATACTCTATTCAATATTGTAGAGCCTACCTCTTTGGCGTCCAATCTCCCCTTGCTCCTTGTTTTCTCTTGCTCTCTCACTCTCTTGCTCCTTGCTCTCTCTTGCTCTCTCCTTGCTCTCTCTCACTCTCTCCTTGCTCCTCACTCTCACCCTCTCTCAATCTTCCTCTCTCAATCTCAATCTCTCTCTCACTCTCACAATGATGAAATGAAATGAGGGAGGGTCTATTTAACCCTCCCTCACTTTATTTCCACAAATACTTTTCTCTCTTTTTTTGTTTTTGTTTGTTTTTGTTTTTGTTCGTCGATTTTTTATTTTTATTTTATTTTATTTTTTATTTTTACTGCGCGTTTCGCATCCGTTCCGCTCCCGAGTCGCTCTCGCCGGGAACGTGGATTGGGAGCGAGATCGGGGGGGCGCTCCCTCGCAACACTGGGTGTAGTTTTTCTTGCTGACAATGATAAAAAAAAGAAGTACAAAGCCGAGCAGGGGAAGCCAAAGAGGCTCATTCTCGATGGAGTTCAAGATCATGTGGTCTCACACTTGTAGGGCAAGGATATATCCCAAGAGATGTGGGAAGCCTTGTCTTTCTCTGTATGAAGGCTCTTCCGAACAATGAAAGATGTATTTGGAGCAGAAGTTGCAGTGGACATTGATGCAAAAAGGAGAAGGGGTGAGCCTCTATCTTCAGCGTCTTTAGGACACTAGAGACCAACTTGCTGCAGTGGGGTCCACTCCTCAGCCAATCGCGATGGTGAGGATAGCCTTGAATGGAGTCTCGGATGAATGGCAAGTTTTCGTGCAAATCATATTGGGCACAGAAAAACTAACTTTATTGGAGCAGATGTGGGCGGCTCTTCATTAGGAGGAGTTAAGGAGGGACCTAGTGAAGGTCAACCTTAATGGCAGCAGTGGGAGTGGCACAAAGATGAAGGAGGAGGAGGAAAACGTAGCTCTAGCATTGAAGGGACAATAAAAGCCGAAGCGAAAGAAGGATATTTCGAAGGTTAAATGTTTTAGTTGTGGCGAGATGGGCCACTGTGCATCCCAGTGTCCTTTGAAGAAAAATAATAAGGATGAGAAACATGATCCTAAGGTTGCTTCAACAAAGATTGACGAGGATGAGTTTGCCATGAGTGCCCACGCATCTCCAGGAGGGAGATGGGGTGATATTGAGCTGTAGTCGGGAGGACTACATGTGGGCAGGATCCTTGAGGAGTCCACCTCTTGGATCAATTCCTTGCTATGGGAGCCCAAGATTCAACAGTAGCGAGATGGACTTAGTGTCAGATGATGCAGTGCATTGTTTGGAGGACAAAAGCAGTAGTTGGGGACTAGAGATTGATCAACGCAGAGCAAAGTTGGCAGTAGTGCAGTTGGCACAGTGCAGGAGTCAACAACAACGCAGAAGATTCAGAGTGTCAGAATCAGCAGCAGTCAGATTCCAACATTCATTGTATTATGTTGAATATAGTTAAGTTCAGCTAATTTTGGATGTTTTCCAGTTGCTTCTCTCAGCAATTGAGTTGCAGTATGGATGCAATGTTAGTAGTGGCAGTGCTAGCTGCATAGTAGATGCAGTGTTTGAGAGGGAGTTGTAGTATAGATGCAACAGCGGCAATGGCAGTGTCATGGGCAACAGTACAGTAGCAACAACAACACAGTGTTGGTGGCAGCAATAGTGTAGAAAGGAGGTCTTTAGAAACAAAGCAGCATGCAGGTGGACATTGTTGCTAGAGCACTTTCCTCGCTAAGAGGGAGTGTTAGTTTTTGGTAGCATCGGAAGTGATCTAGCCTTGAAAATTGGTGGAGAGGCTAAGGCACATGAGTCTTAAAGAACCCAGAAACCGTTTTGGTGAAATTCTACCCAGATTGTATTTTATTAAAATAATTAATATTTCTAATGGGGTTCTTAAGTCTAAACTTAGGGATATTAAAGTATTAATGGGTATTAATCAAAATATGGGTGAGAATGATCTAGAAGGCGGATCAAGTCATGTTTTAATCTTAGCCGTTGATTAGAGACTTAATCTTGGCCGTTGAAGACTCAACAGGAAAAGTATAAAATGGAGGCTTGGGGTTCATTTGGAAACACACACAGTGAGATTGAGGAAATTTTTGGAGGTGAGAAGTTCTCATGAGGAAAATTGATTGGGGAGATCTTGCAGCTGAGGGGCAGTGAGAATCTGAGAGGAGGACTTTCCAGAGAATACTGATAGAGAAGGCAGAGAGAGCTTGCAGAGAGGTAGCACAGTAGCTGGGAGAGCTAACGCATAAAAGTTGTTTGTCACGCAAAATCTAGCACTGTCGGAACAACCAGAACTGTCGGGAACTGCCGGAATAGTTGGAACTACAGGGAACTGCTGAAACTGTCGGGAACTACCAGAACAGCTGGGAGAACTGACGCAGAGGGTAGAGAAGGTGACGCAGGGCTGACGCAGAGCCAACGCAGTAATAGCTGGGGTTAGCCAGTCTTGTGCCGGATCAACCGGAATTTTGCCGAGTGAAGTGAGGTAAAAGTCACTCAGATTTTCTGCTAGTATTTCTGTGTAAATGATTGCTAGATGAGCATCCTAGATTTGTATTCAGATATTTCTCCTATATAATAATAAACCTTCAAAACTACTGCACCGGTTTTCCTGCATTGGGTTTTTCCGGGGACTGTTGTGCCCAAAACTAAGTGTGTCATATGTATCTTGTTCTTTGCTTTGTTTTTTGTTTCATGAGATCAAATATTTAATTAGTGTAGGCCGCAGAAGTAATTTGCTTCAGTATTCAGGGGAATAACTTGATCAATGTAATTTAAAAATAAACTAGGTGAAGTAAATTCAGATTTGCTGCAGTAGGGGTTCCTTCAGAGTGTAGGAATTTTCATAAGGAGTACAACATTATGGGAGTGTGATGAAGTTTGACCATGTCATCAATACAATACAATAAAAGGTGAGTGATCAAGTTTGACAAAGTTTCTAATAAAATACAATAAAAGACGAGTAATCATCTTTAACAATGAGATAAGAGAATAATAATGTGTAATGTGTAAATTACAATTAAAATACATAGTCTAACTAACTTTAATATGAACTCGGGGACTAATTAAGTCTTATTAGTTTCAACCTCCTCACATAGCTTGAGCCTCAAATTGAATTTACCAATCCACCTACTATAGAAATTTTCCAAATTGGAGTTTTGGTACAAAACAAAAAAATTCGTCTCTTTGACTGGAGGTTTTAGATCCTCTCTGATTTATAAGCCTTACGGCTGTCATGAAATAAAATATAACACAACAACCTAAAAGACACAATATTTCATTCTCTCACAGCCCCATTTTCTAGGCAATCCAAGAAGAGAAGATACCGTACTCTCTAGATAAGTTTCAGTCCTATAGGGCAACTTATCACACATAAACCAGATCTGAAAATTCACTTTGGTGGCAGTTATAATAGTGGTAAAACAACAGATATGACAACAACAAAAGAACCCTTAAGTTCTTCAACGATGATGTCAAGCCATTCAACAAATTGTCCTTTTACTTATGTCAAATCATCAAGACATATATAGCTCTTAATAAAGATACACGAAAAATGTATATGGCTGAAAATTAAATATGGAAATTGCACAAGTTTTGGATAGTTAAAAGCTTCATTAATATGCTCAAGATAAAGGCTCCATATCCTTCTCTCAAGGCTAGTACAAGTCACTCGTGCTCCAAAACCCTAGCTAGGGAAAACAATGAAAACCCGATCTCAACCAAGGAACTCCAACATGCAATAATCACTCCAAGAATCTTCCAAGGCAATGTGTTCTCTTCTCTTCTTCTCCACCAAAGCTACCATAGGGTTTTAGTACAATACCCTTATCTCAAACCTCCAAGGGTAAACCCCAATGTTCCACCAAGTTTCCAGAATAGGGGGACACAAAAATTAGAAAATGCATAGGGGGGACATGTGGGAGCACCCTCAAATTTTAGGAAAATTTACGGGTGGTGGGGGGATGTTGGGGATTTTATATATAGATAATAAACATGATTCAAATTCACATTCAATAAATTATGAAATACATTGATTCATACATCATAAACGATTCAATAGTAGATACTAAAGTTGAAGACTAGAATAGTAAGTTGAAACTATTCAAACTCAAAAATAGTAAATGTGATGACTCAAAAACTTGATCAAAAGTCAATAGTATCTAGAGTCAAGATTCAAAAGTTAAAACTGAAAATGGACAATGAACCAATGTTATTAGAATTGGACTAGTTATTGAACTGATTGACCCCAAAACTAGGAATTAGAGAAAAACTAGACCAAAAAACCGGTCGACCAATAAATACATAACTATTCAAATTTCGAAAAAAATACATGAACATTCATGCATGTAGGGTCCCTCCATGTGACCCCAATTTTATGTTCAATTTATTTTTTTAAGGATGGGTAAATAGATTTATAAATATAAATGGAAAACTTTACAACTCCAATACTTAAGCACGCCGTTACTATTAAATTCTACAACAATGTACAAAACAATAATGCATGAAATATAGTGAATAATGGTCAAATGTTTTACTAAATATCCATAAAACAAGTAACATGAGTTATTGTTCACCCAATAGAAGGTAAAATCCTCAATGCAAGCTATCATGAACCTCATTTCTTGCTCATTGTGGCTGCAATGATTAGTTTTATGCAATTCCCAACATGCTTGACTAAATTTGCTGACCCACTTGGTTGTCCACCCTACCAACGCCAAGGTACTCTTCTTCCCGTTGATCCTCGAGCTACAGTGGGGTTGTAGGCAAGAGGAGAGAATAACACTAGCCATTAGGAATTTGTGTGGAATTTCCACGAAATTCTGATCTGTTGACCAGAACAATCTGAAAAACACTTTCTTTTCTTACAAACACAAAATTTCTCTACTCACTCTGCATCAGAATTAGGAACAACATAAAAAACAGTCACACAATTTAAGAAACATTTTTTTTTACTAGGGAACCCAACTGGGAAAAATCCTCTGCTTGATGAGAATTTTATTGATAGAAAAAATTGAGCAATTGATCTCTTACAAAATACAATTGTTTTAATATGAAAGATACACTTGTTTTTCCTGCTTGTTCTAAGCTTGAAACCGTTGCAAGATTGCTGATCTCTGTTACCCTCTACCAGTCTGTGCACAAGCTTCTCTTGCACACCCTTCCTCTCACAAGCTCCACTCACAAACTTGTGCTTCCTATTGCTTGGTCTCACCAACTCATGCTCACCAAAACAATGATTAAACTTGTGCCTTCGTTCCTCCTATTAAAGGCAATTCAAATGGTTAAAATTAGTGAGTCTTCTAATTAAGGAATTGGGCTAGAACTTTTTTAGTTAACAAAATTCAATAGAACTAGTTAACTGGATCCTCCTAAAATTTAGGAGGCTAACTCCACTTAAGCTTTTAGTTCCCAATTTAACGCACAATTGAAGATCAAAATTCGACCTTCAACTTCAACACGTCAGTTAACCGCTTCATGCACTCCTAGTTTTTAGGGAAACTCCTAAATTTTAGGAACTCGACCATGCACAGAAAAGGAACTTGACTTTCACTCCTTGAATTAAGGCACAAATCAAGGAATCAAGGGTGGCTACCAAAACAAGATTCTGCCTCAATCCTGGAACATAAAGAACATCTCTGAGATGAAGGGAATTACTTGACTCCCTCTAAAAGTTGATAGTACCAACTCCTTTAGCTGCATACTAACCATAATCTCCTAGCTCAATCTGAACCTATATGTCCTTCTCCTTCAAGTGGCTGAAACTCTTCCTGTTCCCTGCCATGTGGAAGGAAGCTCCTGAATCAATATACCACATACTGCTATCTATTGAGCTTTCCATGCAAGCTATCACGAGAAATCCTTCTCGAACTACGTAGAAAAGTTATCTACTTCCGCTGATGCAACGACATGATCCTTCCCTACTCCCTCTTAACTTAGGAAGTATTGTCGCCCAAAGTGTATAGCTAAGGCGCAATGCTTAGAGCATAGGCTGTCACCCTGATCCTTACTCACTCCGTTCTAGCTTAAGGCTACAAGGAGACAGCGTGAAGGTTTTAGATGCCTCGAATTTTCAAAACTTTTAATGAATAAAACTCTTTTTCAGATCTTTGATTCAATCAAACTTTTACTAAATAATCGCTTGTTATGGCCCCTGCAAACAAATTTCTGAGTCCAGATCTTTCTCTCCAGGGTTTAGATCTAGACCAAATCTGAAGATCTCTTTGGATAAAATTTCAGATCTATGCCTGCAAACAATCTTTGATCCTAGATCTTACCCTCCAGGACCTAGATCTGGCTCAAATTTGAAGATTTCCTTTGCTGATTTTTTAGATCTATTCTTGCACAAGTGAAAAGAGAAAAACCCAATACCCAATATGTACAAAAATAGAGAAAATCCAAAAACCCAAGTGTCAAAATTCAAAATTATGTTACAAAATTTCAGATCTATACAAGTAAATAACAAATCTATACAAATAATTTACAGATTTATCAGATGAAGAGTATGAGTCCAACTCCGCTCCAACTTCTTCAAGGCGTCTCGCATTTCCTTTGTCGTCTCCTTCTCGACAATATGTTGGACCACATGATCCTTGACCCCATCAAGGATGATGCATTTCGCCTTGGCCATTGCCTCCTCGTTCTTCTCATTATCAGCCGGGTCAACTAGGATCACCACTGTTCTCAAGGCGAAGGCCTTGATGCGATGTCTATCTAGAATGGACAGGACCCTGGCCTTCCAGACCACAAAGTTGGACGCCCCGTCCAGCCTGTCCTGATCCCTCAGCCCGTTCATGGCCATCTCTCTACTCTTCCTGTCGACTCCTCCGGGTCTCTCTACTTCCCTTTGTAAGTTCTCTCTTCGACTCCTGCTGAGTCTCTCTACTTCCCGCCTAAAAGTTCTCTGTTAGACTCCTTCTGAGTCTCGATTTCCCTTCTGGAAATTCTCCTAGCAATTGTCAAGTTGCACCTCTCCAATCTTCTGTGCACCTGCAACACTGATCCGGATTCCTTGGCTAAAAATTCGCCTCGGTAACAACTCCCTCTACCTTGGTTTTCCTTGTTAGGTATTGTTTTGCCCATAACACCCCACCAGCTTCGCTCCCGCAAACTACCCACAACACCCCACCAGCTTCACTCCCTCAAACTGTCCATAGCTTCTTATGCCCCAACAACTGAAGGACTGAGCCTCTAGGCTCTGCGCAATCCCAACATTGGCAAAACTGCTCCCTCAGGCAACTGCATCAACCCTCTTGGTCTCTGCGTGAGCCTTTTCCTACCTTCCTCAGCCTTTGCACTGGCCTCTCTCTGGCCCGGACTGATTACGCAGTCCCTCTGTGTCAACCCTTCTTCTGTCAGTTTCTGCAAGGATCAACTTTTGTAATACGGGACAACTAATTTTGCTACAAATGCTCTGCTTAGCTGATGCCTTCAGCTCTCCTGTGATCTGCAACCACCCTCTGATACCAATGTTGAAATTTCGAAGTCTATCCGTTAGAATTTTATTTGTATTCTTCTGGTATATTTCTCCTACTTATTAATTACCAACAAGTTATTTAAACATATAAACATTGAAATAAATGCAATACAATCTCAACCATCTACAGATCAACAATTGAAAGAAATAGCAAACACACAAGTGACACCATTATTTTTGGACAACTAGTCCCTGGAAAAACTCAATACGGGAAAACCGGTGTAGCAATTGTGAGGGTTATATTATTATGTAGTATATCCTTGAGTACAACTCGGTTCCAAACTGGCTCACCCGACAGAGAAAAACAACCGACAGTAATACCTCTCTATTCGAAAATAGTTATTTAGAAAACCTGTCCCACAAAACCCTCTCCAGCAACTCTAAAGCACTGTGTTAGCCTTTTGTTGCTCTGCGTTAGCCTTAGAACCCTCTACATCAGCCCTTTGAGGCATAGCGCAACCTTTGGGACCCTCTGCGTCACTCCTGCTGCCCTCTGCGTGAATGACGCATGCCCTTTTGCCTCTGCGCTGTCTCTACTGGGCTCTGCGTGGCCTGCTTTCGCTGCTGCGTCTCGCTCTCTGCCTCTATGCTAGTCTCTCGGCACTATCTCTGCCTCTTTGTCCAGTACTCATTGCGCATTGCTGTTGATCACTTACTCGACTTTGCTTAGCAACCCCGCTCTACCAAATCGAATGACTAATCACTTTGGGGTGTTCTCCAACTGACCCTCAAGTCTCCTCTTATGCTTTTCCTGTTGGTCCTTCAACGACCGAGATTACATCTCTAATCAATGGTTAACATTAGATTTGGCTTGATCCATTTCTTTTGGAACCTTCTAACCCAGTTTTATATTAATACCCATTAATATTTTATTTTTCCTAAGACTTAGCAACTCCATTTAAAATATTAATTATTTTAATATCTCCTTAACCGGGTAGAATCTGCCCAAACCATTTCTGGGTCTTGGAGATCTCATGTGCTTTAGCCTCTTCACCACTTTTCATGGCTAGAGCACATCCGAAGCTACCCCAAATCAACAGAGGAACACCACTGCAAGTTGAAACCCCAAAGATTTTTGCATTTATTCCATAAAAGTTTACAAGAGCTTCAAAAGCTAGTACACGATCAAAAGATCGAATGGGTCAACTGACAAATGACCTTCTATTTAAAGATAAATACTCCAATGGCTAGTTCGAGTGATTCTTGTCAAAGTAATCTCGACTGTTGATGAAGATCAAAATTTTTGTTAATCTCATTCGTCGAAATATTTTATTTTTGACGAAAATCGATTTTTTCATTTAAATGCATTTTAATTAACTCAAAAATAGAATTTTTGAGTTAATTTCTCAAAAAATTTGACTTTCACTTAACCCCCAAGGATCAAAGGTTTAAAATTGATCAAAATAATTAATTTACCTTAGTCCCGAGACCTTCTAAAATATAATTTTTTAGGACTAACGAATTTTGCCGTTGGAGAATTTAAATTTACTTAGGACTTAGAATTAATTAAATTTATGGCTTAGGATTTTAATTAATTTTCAGACAAAAAATTTAATTAATTAACCTATGAGGGGATAAATTATTTTTCCAACCCTCAAATGTTTAGCCATGGTTTTCTAATTATGAGGGACCATGCACTAGACATTTTACATCATGATTTACATATTTTTACATCGTAAATGGGGAAAACTCATTTGTTACAGACCTTCACAGACTGCACATTTCTGCGACCAAAGTATAATCCAACAAACCAAACAATTTGTAAAATAACCTAACCAAATAGTTAGGATTATTCCTAAATTACTTTTACATAGACTTGATCTAGAACACAAGGACTCGCCTAAGATCTAAGTGACAAAATCCATTCCAGTTTTGGGGTAAGATTGAAGGGAAAAACTCAGCCGATTATTCGAAAATGAATCGGCGAGACGAAAAACCTCCTAGAATTTCTACGATGGTTTTGTTACAAGCATAAGTATCAACAATTATGTTAGCATACTCGAATATATCTAGGATTTCATACTAGCATCTCACAACAATATTTACTAAGTGAACTCAATACACAAACATTACTACATCAAATTTATATACACAATTTTCACTGGGCTAGGGTTTCGATCAAACATAAAAACATACACCTATAGTTTCATTCATATGATCTTACTATAGTCATTACAAGGGTTTTGCTCATAAACCCTAATTTACCAAACCCTAAAGATCTAGGGTTATAATACATAACTTAGACATTAACAACAAACCCTAAAGAATCAGGTTTTCTATAACAATACCAAAAACCCTAAACCTAGAATGAATAATTTATCTAGATTTCATCAACCCTAAGTAGACTAGGGTTTCATAATCAATATTGGTACACCCTTAGGTTAGGGTTTTATAGTGAACCTTTTAGGGTTCTATAAGAATGATCAAATGATGATATAATGAAGGTAGATTCAATCAAATGATTAATCATCCAAAAAAGAATCTTTGAGATTCAAAACCCTAGACATAACGATGTTAGTAATGTAAAGCAAATTTTCAAAGAGGAATGATCGTACCTTTCATATGAAGAGAACTTTATAACAAAGTTTATACTCTAAGGCATACCTTGGAGTTGTTCCTTAACAAACCTTGTAGGACATCAAATCTTGACAAGCTTCAATATAACTTCTTTCATGCTTCAAGTCTATCCTTTGAAGTCTCCTCCATAACCCTTGAGCAATCAACAAGCTTTCCTATCCAAGGAAAATATAAAGAGAGGTTATTAGTATACAATACAAACAAGTCTTGATGTAAGGAGAAAACCAAACATGAAAACATGAAACCAAGAATAGAATACTTATCTTTTGGTAAAATGGTGGAGGATCCCTCTTAACCCAATCCTTTTGACGGATACCTACAACCTTATCAAAATGAAAAATGTCTAACAAGACATGTTAGACCTATAAATTATAGAAATCAAAACATAAAGGAAAATAATTCAAAACAAAAATAAAAGATAAGAGGGATATGTGAGAGACAAAGGACTTAGTAGTATAAGTCCTTGACTTCTGATTCTTCGGCCTTGGTTTTTTAGGTGGATCTTCACCAGCAACATTCACATGTTCCCTCTCTCTCTTCTTATTTCTTGGATTCTCTGGACAATGGCTTTTGTAGTAACCCATCTTGTGACAATTGTAACATTCAATCTTAGGTCCACTTTCTTCTTTGGTCCTTTGAACTTCTTGAAGGTTTCCTTCTTCTTGTGATAAGTAGAATAGGCATTCGAGGTGCTTTCTTCTTCCTCCTTGTTGTTTACTAATGGTATTTTGGCTTCTTCTTGACTACATGCATTCCACATTTGTTCAAATGTTGGAGTATCTTTCCAATTGTTAAGTCTTGATGCAAAAACACTCCAAGATCTTGATAGTCCTAGAAGGGTAGTAATTACGAGCTCTTTTTTGGGACAAATTCATCTATTGCTTGGAGTTCATCTTTGATTCTAGATATCCTTATAAAATATGATGAAACTATTAATTTGAGGCAACAATGGTATGTTCTATGCTTTATAGTAATTTTACTTCAATTTCTTTATTAGCCCAATATCAATATTCAGATTAGCAATCACATCAACGTGATAGTAAAATGCAGATAGAACAGAAACATAAATAGTAGAAGACAAGCCAAGACAAGAGGACACAAGATGTGGCACCAACCAGGGACAAACCCCAATGATGGTAAACCCTTGATCAAATCTTCTTTTAGTCTTCAATAGTTCAACAAAGAGAGATAGTACAATTTACAAATATGATAATTTATAACAGTAGCAGAAGAGTCCTAACCAGAAAATTCAATGCTAGTCAACAGGGAAAATTTGACCCTCAGCAAATCGATCAACTTCAGTCAACTTTGGCCTTTAAACTGCAAGATAAAACAACCCTCAAAACAATCAAATTCAGCCCAGTCAAAGTTTGGTCAAACAACCCACTTGCGGTTAGGCCTAGCCCCAGTCAACGTTGGTCAAACTATCCAGAAATTTTGGTCTCCTGAAATTTTGGCCTCCTAAAAATTTTCTCTCATGAAATTTCGGCCTCCTAAAATTTCGCTCTTTTGAAATTTCGGCTTCCTGAAATTTCGCTCTCCTGAAATTTCAAATGCGTGGAGAGAGAGAGGCCTAGAAATCCGTACCCAATCAATGAGGAGAGAGAGAGAGAGAAAAGTGTGAAGACGAGTGTGTCCAAATGAGGCTAAGACATCATGTATTTATAACAAATGTTGAGGATGAATAGACGTGATTGTTGGGCTTCTGAGCCTACATAAGTTTGTTGGCCGACCTTGACAATTTGTCCATAATCAAAATACATTCATAACTTCATTTGTACATGTCAAAATCAGAGAATCTCTAGATCAAATCCTACACGTCTTGGAGAGAGGAATCCAAGAAAAATATCAGTTGTCATAAATAAGATGACCCATGTGGAGTTTGGCCTTAGTTGCCAATTTTAATACTCCTTCTCAACTAGGGAGAACTCCATCTGCTAATCCATCTGCCAATTTGTACTATCTCTGCCATCAATGCACTGCTCTACACTGCTCTGCTTTGTTGAACTATGAAGAAGAAGAAGTGATCAAGAATGTATCATACCATTCTCTACTGACTCGAAGTCAGTCCCAAATGAAAGAGAGTGCCTCATACCACTCTTTTTGACCCGAAGTTAGTTCCAATCAAAAGAGAGTGTCATACCCCTTTTACTGACCCGAAGTTAGTTCCCATTGATCCCAGATCAATATTGGTCATCCTAGCATAGGGAGTACGGGTACATGATGCGTCCATCGGTAGAACTATGGTCCCTATCCTCATTTCCCTACTCATTGGCCAGATGAGAGGTACTTCCCATGAGTTTGAAACTGCATGGGTAGGATGTCTCAGCAAGAGAAGGGTGAACCACTCATCCTGCTTACATGTCACCAAGGGGTATCACAAGGGAAGGCTGAACCACTCACCCTATACACAACAAACCACTAGGGGAAGGCTGAACCACTCACCCTATGGTTGCTCATCTCTCCAAAAAGCACCCCAAGCCCCTTGGAGCTCTTAGAGCTCAATGTCCATGTCATACAGGACCCTCAAAAGAGAGTCTCTCCACGACTTCAAGTCGTTCTCGGAAGGCCAAGAATTTGACCTTCCCCAGGGGCTTTGTCAGAATATTGGCGACCTGCTCATCAATCCCAATGTGATGGAGCTTTATTGCTCCTCGTTGTACCATATCTTGGATAAAGTGGTACCTAATATCTATATGCTTGGAGCGATCATGAAACACGGGATTCTTTGATAATCGGATCCCATTCTGGTTTTCGCAGAGGATCACGGTGGTATCCAACACATGTCCAAACAACTCACTGAAGAGCTTCCTCAACCAGACAACTTCATAGGAGGCCATACCAGTAAGCTATGTATTTGGCCTCAACGGTGCTCAAGGCAACCGATTTCTGCTTCCTGTTCATCCAGGATATCAAAGCAGAACCCAAAGAAAAACAACATCCAGAAGCGCTCTTGCGATCCACCACACTTCCAACCCAATCAGCATCAGAATAACCATTCAACCTCACATCTCTGACAGTGTATCTCAGTCCAGGAGTGATTGTGCCCCGAAGATATCTCAGAAGATTCTTGGCTCCAATCCAATGTATATGATGAGGCTCAACCATATATTGGCTCAATGTGATAACTGCAAAAATATGTCTGGATGGGAGTTCACCAAGAACGTCAGTGCTCCTATGAGTTGACGATACTCAGAATCATTTCCCAATTCAGGTCCAACAACACTACCACATAACTTCTTAAAGTTAAGTTCCATCGGGGTAGTCATAGGCTTGCAATCCACCATCCCAAATCTTTCCAATATCTTCACAACATATTTTCCTTGAGATAGGAAAATTTCACGTGGCTTTTGCCAGACCTCCAACCCTAGGAAGTAGTGCATCGGTCCTAGGTCTTTCATCTCAAACTCAAAAGCCAACTCCCTCTTACATTTGTGAATGAGAGGATTTGCACTTGTCAGAAAGAGGTTGTCCACATAAAGTACCAGAATGAGAGGTTTATCATTTTCAACCTTAAAGTAAAGGTTATGATCGGCTTCACTTCTAGTGAATCCTAACTTCATCAGATAACTATCGATCCTCTCATACCAAGCCCGGGGTGCTTTCTTCAGTCCATAGAGAGCTTTTAACCTGCATACATGAGATTCCCGGTCATGAACCTCAAACCCCTCGGGTTGTTCCACATAGACTTCCTCTTTGATCGAACCATGCAGGAAAGTGGTCTTGACATCCATCTGATGTAGGTTCCATCCTTGCGAGGCAGCAAGGGCTATGATCGAGCGGATGGTGGTGTATCGAGCAACAGGTGCAAATATCTCATCGTAATCTACACCTTCTTTTTGAGACAAGCCTTGAACTTTTCTGCACTACCATCAACTCCATGCTTGATTTTGAAGAGCCACTTGGAGGTGACAACTGATTTGTCTTGGGGTCTAGGGACCACATCCCATACATCATTCTTCATAATTGACTCGTACTCTTCATTCATAGCATCCTTCCATATTTGTTGCTTCACGACTTCTTCGAATGATGAAGGCTCATTTTGAATGATAGTGCTCATGGCGGTCAAATATCCTTGATACTTGTTCGGCTCCTTGCTTTCACGGAAAGTCCCCCTTGGTGTAATGTGTCTCTTGGCATCTTCGAGAGTCTCCCTAAGCCATGAGGGTCTCCTTTTGGAGGAGGAGGGCTCATGAGGAGGAGGATCAATAGGATCCATAGGTTCATCAACATCAAGCATCGTTTCGTCTTCTTTTGCACCCTGATTTCTGGTGTCAACTTTTTTGTCCTTCCTTACGATAGGAAGGTTGTTGATCTTCCTGAGGGTCATATGTTCATCAAAGGTGACATCATGACTTATCTCAACTTCATTTTGACCAACCACATAAATTCTATATCCCTTAAAATTTTCACTATAGCCCACAAAGATTCATTTCTTCCCAGATGCACCCAAATTGCTTCTTTTCTCTTTTAGCACATGAAAATATACGGGACTTCCAAAAATTCTAAAATGAGAGACATCGGTTTTCTTACCAGTGAACATTTCTTTGGGAGTCTTGGAGTCCAATGCTTAATGAGGGCATCAGTTTTGAACATACACGGCAATATTTGTCGCTTCAGCCCATAGAAACTTCGGAATGCCTTGATCATGAAGCATGGCACAAACATCTTCTACAATAGTGCGATTCTTCCTTTCAGCCACACCATTCTGCTCGAGGGATTTCTCTGCAATAATCTTGGAATTTGTTGGATTCGTACTCGGTCCCATTATCAGTCCTCAATATCTTGATTTTCTTCTCGAATTGGTTTTCAAAAAAGGCTTTGAAATGTCGGAACCAGGTGAACACTTCATCCTTCTTCTTCAAGAAGTAGATCCAGGTCTTGTGAGAATAATCATTTGTAAAGGTGAGATAATGTAAGTATCCTCCCAAAGAGTTTACAGGCATCATACCAGATATGCCAAAGTGGATCAATTGCAATATATCTGTGGTCTTTCTATTACTTGAGGGGAATGGTCCCCTTGTAAGGTTTCCTTCGACAATTCCAGGACATACACCTTCATGCTCTACTTTGAACTTGAGTATGCTTGTTACCATCTGCCTCACATCGGGTAGGGCCTTATAGTGAAGATGGGCAAACCTCCGGTGCCATAGTTCAGATTGTAGAGATGTGTTGCAAGACATGGCTCCCAATGGACTTCCTCCAACTTGATATAAAGTGTCAACCCTAAACCCAAGAGTAAAAGAATCTTTAAAGTTTCTTTTCCAAACACGTACCTTTCCATTGATAAAAGCCACTTTGAATCCTTTGTCTTCCATTGCCGAAATGGACACTGGGTTCTTCTTGAGATTGGGTACATATAATACTTCTTGCAAGTGAATAGTGTTACCTTGATTCAATTGAAGGGTAACATTCCCTACTCCCTTCACGGGATAGGTAGCATCGTCTCCAAGGATGATCTCCAAGTTTGTCTCCTTGCCTATCGGATTAGAGAGGGCTTCCTTGTATCCGATGAAGTGCCTTGAGGCACCACTATCAATCAGTGAATTTCCCAAAGTTCGGAGGAGAGGCAGTGGAGAGGGATGATATAAGATAGTATTCTTTTTGCTTATTGTTAACAACATTGGATTCTTCATACCTAGAGTTCCTTGATTTCTTGGAGGGTCGACCATTTCCTTGATGTCCCACATTCCTTTTTCCCTTGCCATTAGACTTGCCATTCCTTTGATCGTTGTTGTTGAAGTTGCCCTTGGAATGATTGTGATCATCATCATGCGATGTGTCCCCTGTATTTGGACAATCCCTTCAATAGTGGCCAAACTTATTGCAAACAAGACACTTGCCCTTCCTTCCTCCCTTAGATCCAGGCTTTCCATGGAAATGACCTTTAGACCCTGCATTATTTCTCCTTTTGGCATGAGCGAAGAATGTAGTGGGTTGCTTCTATTAGAAGGCATTTCTTGCTCCACTATTCTTGTTTCTTCTTGAGTGCATCTCGACATCAATTTTTCAAACCCCAGAATTTGATCATTGTTGAGGACAATGGTTCTAAATACATACCACTCAGGTGGGAGTCATCCAAGGGTGGTGAGAGTAAGTTCCCTGTCAGGAATGACTTCTCCAATTGAGAGTAGATAATTCTTGATCTCAGTAATCCTCAAGAAATAGAATTGAATATCCTCATCCTTGCCCTTTTTAATATCCTTCAACTTACTCTTGAGAAATAGAATTTGATTAGCTTTACTAACTGTGAACATGCCAACCAACCTGTCGTAGATCTCCTTGGAGGTCTTTAATTCGGAGATGTAGGCCACCGTATGCTTTTCAATGGAATCCCTGATAATCTTCTTTGCTTTGACTTCAACCCTATTGTACTTGGTCTTCGCAGCAGCTAGTGGATTTGAAGGAGGTTCAGGGATTTTACCTTGCACATAGTCCATCACTTCTTTTTCTTCCAAGGTCAAATCAAGAGACATCTTCCATCCATGATAGTCAAGTTTATCATGGAGCTTGTCTTCAGCCAGGAAGTAGGATGAGGAACCCATTGAACCTTTTGTCCTTGTCCCACTGTCTTTGGTGATTGCTCTATCACTCTTTCTTGGTCGTTTTCTTCACCTCAGCTCTAATACCATGTTAATTTTAGGCAACAATGGTATGTTCTATGCTTTAGAGCAATTTTACTTCAATTTCTTTATTAGCCCAGTATCAATATTCAGATTAGCAAACACATCAACATGATAATAAAATGCAGATAGAACATAAAAATAAACAGTATAAGACAAGCCAAGACAAGAGGACACAAAATGTGGCACCAGCCAAGGACAAACCCTAATGTGGGGAAGCCCTTGATGAAATCTTCTTTTAGTCTTCAATAGTTCAGAAGATAGAGATAGTACAATTTACAAATCTGATAATTTATAACAATAGCAAAATAGCCCTAACTAGAAAAGTCAACGTTGGTCAATAGGGCATATTTGACCCTTAGCAAATCAGTCAACTTCGACCTCCAAATAGCAAGACAAAATAGCCCTCAAACTGTCAAATTCAACCTAGTTAAATTTTGGTCAAACAACCCACCTACGGTCAGCCCTAGCTGTAGTCAACGATGGTCAAACTGTCCAGAAATTCAGTCTCCTGAAATTTCAGCTTCTTGAAATTTCGCTCTCCTGAAATTTCGACCTCCGGAAATTTCGGTCTCTTGAAATTTCGGCCTCCTGAAATTTCTGTCTCCTGAAATTTCGAATGTGTGGAGAGGGAGAGGCCCAGAAATCCGTACCCAAAAATTCGGTCTCCTGAAATTTCGGCCTCCTGAAATTTCGCTCTGCTGAAATTTCGAACATGTGGAGAGAGAGAGGCCCAGAAATCTGTACCCAATCAATGAGGAGAGAGAGAAAAGTGTGAAGATGAGTGTGTCCAAATGAGGCTAAGGCATCATGTATTTATAGCAAATGTTGAGGACAAGGACATTTTACATAAACCTTAGAAGCCTTCAATGGAGGCTTTGACCTATAAACAAATGACCCAAGCATGAAACCCATGCTTTAATAAGTCAATTTCTTTAATAATAAAATTTCGTTTTCTTTCTTTTGATAAATAAATTACATAATGACTCAAATACAATTATGAAGACCAACACTAGTTACATTCTTCATCAATGTTAATCCCCCATTTAAGGTGAGGGAACAAAAATACAGTCAAAACTCTTCTTTCTTCCAAGTCACCCAATAATCCATGCCAAGTGTAAATCTCCATTATGAAGATGTTTTCCTAGAAATAACCACTTTCAAACAATAATATTATTTAGGATGGAGAAATTCCAAGAAATTGAATGGTTTTCCATGTGTAAAGTTTCATTTATGAGGGTGTTCTTCTATAAATGCATGCCAATGCCAAAAGTAATGCTTGAGTGTGCTTTCTAGAAACCCTTTGACTAATAGTTATGCTTTATGTTCACATTTAAACCTTCAACATACATGATTTCACCATAAAAGGATATGAATTTGTGCCCACTTTGAGCACGTCAATCTTGAAATTCTCATCCTATAAGGGTAGCCCTTGACACTTGTGCAAATGGGTCATCATCAAATCCATGAGATCTCAAAATGTGTGCATATAGACACCCTTTGACCAAGTCAAACCATCAATAGTCATTGCACATGTGTGCAAGGTGTGAATAGGTTTATGTAGGAAGTGGATTTATCTTGTTAGTGGAGTGCACCACTTAAGGATGTGTGCATGAGTGGATGAGGTGAATGGGTGAGATGGAAGGTCAAAACCCTCGAGCACATGGGTATTAGTTTTCCCTATTCAACTTAAGGCTCAAGTAAGGCTTTTTGTCATGTGTTTTTTCCTCAACATATGTGCCAAAAGGGGAAGTACTAACTTAAGTTGTCTACCCCATGGATATAAAGTCAAGTTCAATATGTGTTAAAAGGGGAGTGCCTAGCCTCATATGTTCCACATGGAATTAAGTTATAATTCCTAGTGACCAATTAAAAAGTTAAACTTTGGGTAAAAGGCCTCAATTAAGGATTAGAACAATAAATTACTAATAGGCTAATATTAGGAATTCAACCTAAGGTTAAGGATTTTAAATTTTAATTAAAATATCCAAAAACAATGTTAGTTTTTGTAGCATCAGAGGTGTTCTAGTCTCGAAACATTGTGGAGAGGCTAAAACATAGGAGTTCTCCATAACCCAAAAATTGTTTCTGGAAATTTCACCTAGAAGTGTCTCAATTAGATTATTAGCCTATTTTTAAATATTTCCTAAGTCTAAACTTAGGAAAAGTGGTTAATTAATCAATATTAATTGAGAAAGGTGTGAATCATCTAGAAACTCACATAGATCAATCCATAAATGATCTTAGCCCTTGATTAAGTTTTAATCTTGGTGGTTGAAGTCCCAACAAAAGATTCTAAAAGGAGGTCAATGAGTAGATAGAGAACACACTCAAGAGATCGATTCCTTAGGCAGTTCGATTTCTCCAGAGAGTAGCCACAGTGGTCGGAAGAGTTTGAGCCAAAGAAGGGAAGCAGAGACAGAGAGGGGCAGAGACAGTGAGGCCAAAGGAAGATTTTCTAGATCCGGTGAGTACTTTGTAGAGAGGTAGACATAGCCATAGAGAGGCTGCGCAAGGGTCGCGCAAGGGCTGCGCAAAAGCCTCTAAGAGGCAATTCGATTTGGCTAGAAATAAGTTGGTTTTCAATTCTAGAGGTTGTGAAGATTTTCCAGAGTGCCGAAGACACAATTTCCCAGTCAACACTAGGCAGGATGGCTTGTTTGGCAATTGATTCAGGCAAAGCGTGGGAAGGACTGTGCTAGGGTGATTTAGGCCTGCGCAGAGTTGGCTGGACGAATAATTATTGAGTAGCAGTCAGAGCCCAGATTGCTTGCAGGGTGAGGAAAACTTTCTCACTAGATTTTTGCCAATATTTTCTCTGCAGGATTGCTAGTTTTCGACATCCAGATTGTACTCAAATTATTTCAATGCTGCTTAATAATTAAAACCCTTAGTTCTTGCACTGATTTTCCTGCATTGGACTTTTCAGGGGACATTTGTCCAAATATAAGTGTCAAATTTTGTGTGTGTGCGCCAATATTTTCTCAGATTCCAGTTTATCTTCCGTAGAATTTAATTTGGTGAAAATTGCAGTTGTGAATTATTTGTTGTTTGTGTGGGAAAATAAATTGTTAATTGATTTATAGTTAGAAGAATAATTTTTAGTTGTTGCAATTATTGAAATTTTCACATGGTATCAGATCGATTTTGATCATGCAGGAAGCTCAGAAGCGAAAGGCAGCAATCGTTCGGATTTAGAGAGAGTCTAGCAGCACGATTTCTAGATTTGCACAGAGGCTAGCTTAGTAGATTGAACTCTTAGGCAAAGGGTTTTATTTCTCCAGTGTAAGTGGTATGAAAAATTCGCAAAGCCCAGGAGCAGTTCCAGTAGGCAGTAGTGAAGTTGAAAAGTAATTTTGGTGAACAATATCAGTATTTTCACTGAGCAAATTCCTTACTTGGGCGCAAAAGGGTTTTGTGGCAGTTTGTAGTAACAGAGTCAACGCTGGGTGAAAGAGAAAGGCACACACAGAGAGAATTTCTCTCAGAGGGCTTCTAGCCTAGAAATATGATTTTCCCAGTTGCAGTTGGCAGTTGCTGTAGACAATTTTTCTCACTCCATAAGGGAGTGCTAATAGCATATTCAACAACCAAGCAGAGGAAGAGGGAGATTTTCAATTAGATTCAAATATGGCCACAACTGGGCTTAGAGATCAGGATAGGTTGGAAGGAGCCTCCAACTATGTCATCTGGAAGGCTAGGATGTCCTTCCTAATGGATGAATATGGCCTGAAAGCCTATGTAGAGAATGTGGTGGAAATACCCCAGGATCTAGATCAACTAAAGGAGTACAGGAAAGAGATGGCAAAGGTGAAGCGAATGATCTTGGATGGAGTTCGAGATCACACAATGTCATGTGTGGCAGACAAAGGAACGACCCAAGAGACGTGGGATGCTCTCTCCTAGTTATATTAAATTACTTCCGAGTAGTGGAAGATGTTCTTACAAGAGAAGTTGAGGAGCATCAAGATGCAGAAAGGCGAAAGGATAGATGCCTTCCTCACTAGGATTTAGGAGGTCCCTGATCAGCTTGTAGCCATTGGGTAGGCACCTCAACCGATAAAGCTTGTTTGTTTGGCATTGAACAATGTCTCAAAGGAGTGGCATGTGTTTATCCAAAGTATCTTGGGTATAGACACATTGCCTAGATGGGACAGGATGTGGTCAGACCTACAACAAGAGGATTTGAGGCAAGCTCTATTGAAGAGCACCATTAGCAGAAGCAGCAACAAGGACGTGAAGGGTGAGAACGAAGAGGAGAATGTGGTCCTAACATCAAAGGGTCAAGGGGAGAAGAAGAAGAAAAATGACCTATCTAAAGTCAAGTGCTTTAGGTGTGGCAAGTTTGGCCACTACAGTACCCAGTGTCCTCTCAGGAAGAAGGACAAGCAGGACCAAGCGGCAACGTTTGCAGAGATAGATAAGTTGTCCTCCAGGCTGGAGGAAGATTTCGCTATGTTTGCAGCTATACCTCCAGGAGAGAGGCGGGGCGATATGGAGCTATAGTCCTAGAGAAGCACAAAGTTTGGGCAAAGTCCTTGGAGGTGTTCTCCTCATGGATAATTACCTTGCTATAGGGGCCTACAATATTCAGTAGTAGGACAGATAAGTGTCAGTTGATGCAGTCAAATTATGGAGTGACAGTTGCAGACTAGTTGTGGCCAAGTGTTGAGGAGCGTAGATGCAGTGTTGAAAGCAAAGCAGGTGGCTCAGTGCAGAGTTAGCAGCAGCAAAAATTCCTCAATGGACAATGCAGAGGCTAGTAGCAGTCAGATGCTCAGGAGACAGATGCAGCACAAAGACAAATGATTCAGTATTTTGAATGCTTCTCATTTGATGTAGTTGCAGTTGCAACAACAACAAACAAGAGGGAGTTACAGTGCATATGCAACATTCGAGTTGTGTAGTGTTGGTGGGTAGTGGCAGGCAATCACAGTGGCCAGACATCAGCAGCGTGACAAAGGGTGATACGGAGACATGGTGTTGTAGCAATAGTGCAACATTAGAACACCTTCCTCAGTAAGAGGGAGTGTTAGTTTTTGTAGCATCGGAGGTGTTATAGTCTTGAAACTTTGTGGAGAGGCTAAAACGCATGAGTTCTCCATAACCCATAAATCATTTCTGGAAATTCCTTGTAGAAGTGTCTCAATTAGATTATTAGCCTATTTTTAAATATTTTCTAAGTCTAAGCTTAAGAAAAGTGGTTAATTAATCAGTATTAATTGAGAGGTGTGAATCGTCTAGAAACTCACATGGATTGATCCAGAAATGATCTTAGCCCTTGATTAAGTTTTAATCTTGGCCACTACAGTACCCAGTGTCCTCTCAGGAAGAAGGACAAGCAGGACCAAGCGGCAACGTTTGCAGAGATAGATAAGTTGTCCTCCAGGCTGGAGGAAGATTTCGTTATGTTTGCAGCTATACCTCCAGGAGAGAGGCGGGGCGATATGGAGCTATAGTCCTAGAGAAGCACAAAGTTTGGGCAAAGTCCTTGGAGGTGTTCTCCTCATGGATAATTACCTTGCTATAGGGGCCTACAATATTCAGTAGTAGGACAGATAAGTGTCAGTTGATGCAGTCAAATTATGGAGTGACAGTTGCAGACTAGTTGCGGCCAAGTGTTGAGGAGCGTAGATGCAATGTTGAAAGCAGAGCAAGGGGCTCAGTGCAGAGTTAGCAGCAGCAAAAATTCCTCAGTGGACAGTGCAGAGGCTAGTAGCAGTCAGATGCTCAGGAGACAGATGCAACACAAAGACAAATGATTCAGTATTTTGAATGCTTCTCATTTGATGTAGTTGCAGTTGCAACAACAACAAACAAGAGGGAGTTGCAGTGCAGATGCAACATTCGAGTTGTGTAGTGTTGGTGGGTAGTGGCAGGCAATCGCAGTGGCCAGAGATCAGCAACGTGACAAAGGGTGATACGGAGACATGGTGTTGTAGCAATAGTGCAACATTAGAACACCTTCCTCAGTAAGAGGGAGTGTTAGTTTTTGTAGCATCGGAGGTGTTATAGTCTTGAAACTTTGTGGAGAGGCTAAAACGCATAAGTTCTCCATAACCCATAAATCATTTCTGGAAATTCTTTGTAGAAGTGTCTCAATTAGATTATTAGCCTATTTTTAAATATTTCCTAAAGTCTAAGCTTAAGAAAAGTGGTTAATTAATCAGTATTAATTGAGAGGTGTGAATCGTCTAGAAACTCACATGGATTGATCCAGAAATGATCTTAGCCCTTGATTAAGTTTTAATCTTGGCCATTGGAGTCCCAACAGAAGATTATAAGAGGAGGTCGATGGGTAGATGGAAAACACACACAAGAGATCAATTTTTTTGGGCAATTTGATTTCTCCGGAGAGTAGCAACAGTTGTCAGAAGAGTCTGAGTCAGAGACATAGAGGGGCAAAGACAGTGAGTCTGGAGGAAGATTTTCTAGATCCGGTGAGTACTTTGCAAAGAAGTAAAGATAACCATAGAGAGGTTGTGCAAGGGTTGCGCATAAGCCTCTAAGAGGCAGTTCAATTTTGCTGGAAAGAAGCTGGTTTTTAGTTCGAAAGGTTGGGAGATTTTCTTGAGTGCTAGAGAGACAGTTTCCCAATCAGCAGTAGGCAGGATGGCTTGTTTGGCTGCTGATTCAGGCAGAGCGTGGTAAGCACTGTGTTAGGGTGACGCAGACCTGTGCAAAGTTGGATGGACGACAAGCTATTTCGTAGCAGCCAGAGCCCGGATTGCTTGTGGGGTGAGGAAAAATTCCTCACTAGATTTTTGCTAGTATTTTCTCTGCAAGATTGCCATTTTTCGGCATCCATATTGTACTAAGATTGTTTCACTGCTACTTAATAATTAAAACCCTCAGTTGCTGCACTAGATTTCCCGCATTGGTTTTTTCTAGTGACATTTGTCCAAAATAAAGTGTGTCAAATTGTAATATTCCTAATGAAAAATTAACAGTGGAAATCAAGCAATTGCAGCACATACAACACAATGAAAATGTACACCAATCGGACAGCGAAAATGGGCCAAAAACACGCCAAAATGGGCCAATTTTATTATATATATGGAGGAGTACAATATGGATTGGAATGAGTGCACCTGGGGTTGCTTAGAGCAAGCTACAAGCCCCAATTGGATGAATATTAGCTACCCAATGCTACAGAAAACTCCCCAACAAATATCTACATTGGCCCTTAGAGAAAAGTACTGCTCGCTGACTTGGAATCCCTGTTTGACCCCTCAAATATGCCCAGAAAATTCTTCCAAATTATTTTTCAGATCCTTGCACCAAACCCAGAAAGGGTTTTTCCTAGTTTTGATGCTCCAAAATTGACCCCAAAATGTTTGTCCATTCTCCACTGCCAGAAATTGTCACTTGTAGCAGATATAGTGTTGCTACTCCTCAAAGTGCTAGGAATTCTCCATAAATCTCCCTCCAATCGAAATCCAAACAACTCCAACTCCTCAATCCCTCTCTCAAGCTTCCCACACTCATCCCCCACAAGTGACTGCGCAGTCTTGGGCAAAATGACACAGTCCTAAGCTCTAGAAATTCATACTGCTGTGGAAATTCCCCTTTGCTCTTGAAAATCCTTCCATTTCAACTGGACTTTGATAAATCAATGCTCGAGCAATAGTATAGCCCCTAACTCCCACACCACACTCCGCCAAGAACTATGTGGCTCCCTCTTTTGCGTCCTAGCTACAGCAGGAATGCATGGTACCTGCTTGGTGGTTCTCCCCAACCTCCAAAAAAAATAAAATGGCCTTCCTAGGGTGGCACTCAAAGTCCACCAAAGAGAGGTTGAGCTTCCTCGTTGGGAAACTCTTGTGCTCAACAACACTATGTAACTCATCTAAACAAATAGAGTAACAATTAGGTGTCAAATGATCAAAAAGCCCCAAATAATGCTGCCTTCCTCTTTTTATTTATACTTGTTGATCCCTCTCCTCATGTGGGCCCCTCCATCAACAATTTCGAGCCCCCTCCAAAGCAATTCTAATTCCTTCACCAAGAAATGCTTATTTTGAAGTGGCCACCACATTCCACTAAGGAAAGGATTTTGAACCCTTTTCCTAAGTGTTTGTCCCAAAATTTACTTCAAGCCCCAAAATTGAAAAAATTGGCAAAATTGTGATTTTTCCTTAGCAAAATATTTAGGAAGGGACATTATAGTCCTCCCCTCCCAAATGTTTCTTGTCCCTAAGCAACTGCAAAGCTGGATGCTGCAAAGTCTGCTCACTCTCCCAAGAGGCATCCTCATTTGGTAGATCCTTCCATTTTGAATAAGTGCTCCCTGATGACCCAATTCCTCAGTCTCCTCTCACGCGTCTCCAATATGGTCTCTGGTGTCAATAGTAAATACTAAGTGCCCCTCATCATCCAACGGAGGCAACTCAGTGGCTGTTGTAACCTGCTTCCCCAGTGCCTTTTCCAGGCATGAGACATGAAATACGTTGTGAATCCAACTCTCTGTGGGTAGCTCAAGCTCGTAGTCCACCCCCCAACTCCCTTTCCCACCCTATATGGTCCATAAAAGTGTGAATTGAGCTTCTCTGCCCCTTTCTGCTTGAGTGAAGACTGTCGGTAAGGCTACAAGCGTAGGTATACCATGTCCCCCACCTCAAACTATCTCCCCACCCTGTGTCTGTCAGCGTACATCTTTTGTCGATTTTGGGCTACTTGCAAGTTGTTCTTGAGAGCTCGAAGAATCTCCTAGCTCTCTTAAACCCAATCCTTTGCCCCTAGGGCCCTACTATCTCCAAATATCATGTCAGAAAAAGAAAGTGCATCATATCCATACAGTGTTTGAAAAGGGGACATACCAATCGACATGTGATAAGTGATGTTGTAGCAGAACTCCCCCAGATTAAGCCACCTTACCCACGCTCGCTATTGTTCCATCACATAGTTGCGTATGTACCCTTCTAGCCACTTATTCACAATCTCGGTTTGCCCATCAATCTGCAGGTGATAGTTGGTGCTAGGTGTAAGTTTGGTCCCCACCAACCAAAATAACTCCTGCCAGAAAGCCTCCATGAATCGACTATCCTTGTCACTAACGATGTTCTTGGGGAGACCATGTAGCCGGAATACCTCTCTAAAGAACAACTCAACCATCTGAGAAGCTAAAGATCTCGATGAGATGACAAAGAAATGAGCGAACTTGGTCAATTCGTCGATCACAACATAGATACAATCCCACCCTTGCACAACCGGAAGCCCCATAATGAAGTCCATGGACACGCTCTCCCACTTCCTCTCAGGAATGGGGAGTGGCTGAAGTAATCCTGCAAGATATGACAACTCCACCTTATTCTTCTAGAAAACTATGCACTCCTATACGTGTCTCATTACATCCTCTTTGAGTCCTTGCCATGAGAATCTCTCCTTGATAGGACAATATGTCTTAAGGAACTCGTGGTGTCCTTCTAGAGGGGAATCATGAGTTGCCTGCATAATCTTCTCCTTGAGCTGAGATCTGGGTACCAAGTATATTCGGCCCTTATAATATATCACACCATCCATCACCCTGAGCTTGTTGTCCCCATGGGTGCCATCCATTATCTCACAAGCCTGTCTATCCTTTGAATACTCAACCAAAAGTTGAGCCTTCTAGTCATAAGTGACATCCATCAAAGGGCCTCCGAGAGAGTGCATTAGCCACCATGTTCTGCTTGCCCTTGACGTACTCAATCTCAAAGTCATAGGCCTGGACTTTGCTCACCCACTTCTGTTGCCTCTCCTCCAATGATTGCTGCTCTAAGAAAAATCAAAGACTGTTGTGGTCAATCTTCACCTTGAATCAGTTGCCCACCAAATACTCCCTGAACTTGGCTAGCACATGCATCACAACCAACATCTCTTTGTCATAAACAGAGTACAACCGCTCGTGGGGTAGCAATTTTCTACTCTCAAATGAAATAGGATGGCCTCCCTATGTCAACACGGCCCCAACACCCTCACTAGAAGCATCACACTCCAGCACAAATGGCCATGTGGAATCCGACAAAGCCAAAACATGACAGTTGCTCATAACCTTCTTGAGGCGCTCAAAGGCTTCCTGTGCCACCTGCATCCACTCAAAAGCCCCCTTTTTATTCAAATCGTTGAGGGGTGCTGCAAGTTGTGAGAATCCTCTTATGAACCTCCTATAGTAAGTGCAAATGCCCAGGAACTCTCTCAACTCCATCACATTCCTGGGTGTTGGCCAATCCAAGATGGCCCTGATCTTCTCCAGGTGTACCTTCACTCCATCCTCCCTAATCACATGCCCAAGGTAGAACATCTTCGTCAGTCCAAATTCACGTTTGGACATCTTCGCATACAGTTGTTGCTCCTCTAGTATACGAAGTACTACCTCCAAGTGCTGAAGATGCTCCTCCGAAGTCCAGCTATAAATGAGTATGTCGTCAAAGAAGACAAGGACAAAGCACCGCAACTGCGCAACTGCCCACGAAACACGTGGTTCATACAAGACTGGAATGTAGCTGGAGCATTGGTTAGCTCGAAGGGCATCACCAAGAACTCAAAGTGTCCATAGTGGCAACGAAAGGCAGTCTTGGGGATGTCTTGCTCCCTCACCCGAATCTAGTGATACCTCGAGCGCAGATCTATCTTAGAGAAGTATCTCTCTCCTTTAAGCTCGTCCATCAACTCATCGATGTGTGGGATGGTGTACCTATTCTTCAACGTCTTCTCTTTGAGGGCCCTATTGTCAATGCACATGCAGAGTGTCCCATCCTTCTTCTTCACTAGCACCACGGAAGAAGCGAAGGGAATCGAACTAGTCTTGATGTGCCCCAATCTCAACAACTCTTGTATGGCCCTCTCTATCTCATCTCGATAGGCTTTGGGGTGCCTATACCAAGTCGTGGTGACCACATGCACCCCCTCCTCCAACTCAATAGTATGCTTGAATGCACAGTCTGGTGGTCTACCTGGAGGGATCTCTCCAAAAACCCCTTGGTGCCTCTCCAACAAAGCTAATATGTTTGGATGCATAGGTCGTGTTAGAGTCCCTGTCTGTGAAATACTAAGCTCCACTACCCACTTTATGTCCCCATGTCGTAGATCTGCCTCCATCCTATGAGCGAAAACTGTTTGGGGTGGATAAGATTGCATCCCTCTCATCACTACCAATTTTCCATCTGGGCCTGTAAACTCCATCTTGAGCTTTTGCCAATCAGTAGTGACCCTCCCCAACATGTATAGCCACTAGACACCCATCACCACATTGGTGTCCGGAACGTCAACTACAAAGAAGTGATCAGTGATGGAGTAGTTCCCCATCATCATCGTCAAATTGGGAACATACTGCATACAATGCACCGTCCAGTCTCCTGGAACCAACACTGAGAACCCCTCAAATGTCTTTGTGTGGATGACCCTACTCTCCACCATTCGGAAATCGATAAAATTGTGGGTAGCCCCACTGTCTACAAGGATTGACACTCACTGCCCCTGCACAGTCCCCCTAATCTGAAGTGTCAAGTACTTTGGGACTCCCGAAGTGAAGCAAGAACTCACCTTGTTGGAGTAAATGACCCTCCCGTAGGGGTTGGTGGTGGTGCTCCCCCTGAAGACGGTCCCCCCTCATCTCCCTACTCTGCACCCAACTCAAATGCCTCCTCCGGCTCAGTGTCTGAATACACCTCAATGTAGTGGGCCTTGCCCTTGGTGCACTTGTGCCTTAGTGCCCAAGGCTCTTGGCATGTGAGTCATAGCTTCCTCCTCATGTTGTCCCTCTTGGTCTCCTCGTCCAACTGACTACATCCTCCATCCCTCTGAGGTGGTCTAGTATCTCGGTTCCCCCGTGGAACAGTGGGTCTAGTGGGGACAAAGGCCCGAGTCTTGGGCACTGCGTCAATCATATCTTGGGTCTTGGAAATAGCATCCATCAATGATGTGGGTTTGTAGGCCCTTACCCAACCATGTAGTGGCTCAGCAAGCCCCTCCACAAACAGCATGATCAACCGAGCCTTCGAAATGTTAGTCACCATCACGACCAATCTCTGGAACTCTGAAATGTAGGCTTCCACGCTCCCAGTTTGCCTCAGATGGGTTAACTCCCTGAAGTGTAGCTTTGGGTCCTTCCTCTCGAATCTCTCAATCAGTTTTCGAGTGAACTCTGTGGAAGAAATGTGGATATGCCCTAATGTAATCAGCCCATGGTACCACCACTCCTGGGCATCACCCTCCAAGTGTAGAGTAGCAAATCAGATAGCATCCATATCACACATGGGATTTAGGTGAAAGTATGTGTCTAACTGATGCACCTATGCCCTGGCTGAACTCTTAGTCGACCCATCAAAGTTGGGGAGTGTAACTTTCCTGGCTATCTTCTATACCTCCTGGCTAGATTGTCCCCCTCTATAATGTGTCCCGACCCCAGTGGTACGTCTCTCCTTTATGTGTATGTACTCCCTAAAGGACATCACCCTCTTAATCCTGGCATCCAACCCCTCATACTCGTCAATACTAGATGCAACTGAGTGGAGTAAATCTGCAAGTGGGTTTGGTTCCCTCTCGGGAAAGGATCAAAACAAGAGTTTCACTTAGAGGTGTCAAATTGATCCTACGAGGTACTAGTCTTGGGAACACCAGGGCAAAGTTTGATCTCAGAGCTAAGGCTTGGGATATCTCACAATCCCACCGTCGAAATTTCTTCAAATTTGGAGGAGACCTTGAGGACACACCAGCGTAGTGGAGGCTAAAAGATCAAATTTTTTTCTATGGCTGCTTTGTTGGGAAAGTGATGCCCTAGGTGGTCCAGTGTGGCTAGACCTAGAATGAAGAGGGAAAGGTGAAGAAAAAATGGTTCTTTTAGTGACCACCTATTATTAGACTAATGCCTAAGGCCCTAATTCCTTGTGGAGAATGGGGTCTAGGTGAATGATGAGAAAGGACTTCGTTTCTCAGTCAAGGAGACCTCAAGGACTACTTCGCTTGGCCTTTAGGGCAAGAAGAAGTGACCTTAAAGCTTTATACTTCGCTTTGCAAAAAGAAATGGCTTATCAAGATAAATTCAATGGTAGAATTATCCCTAGGAGATTTCATTCAACATACATGGCCCATACATTGAGAGATGCTATATAGAAACAATAATTCCACAATTTCGCAATTATGCAATGCAACAATTAGCCCTAGTATAGCAAAAATCTCATTCCAATGCATGTGGCAAAGTAAAACAAGAATAACATTAAAAATGTGTACTTACATGTAAGAGAACATATCCAACCATCAACACATTTGCCAATAAAGAAGCTCAAGATAAGAAAGTCCAATCCAAACATCAAAATTCATCTATGCTCTAATTCATCCTCCAAGAAAGAAATGTGAAATTCTCAAGAGAGAGAATGATCCAATACAAATGATGATACAAAATAAATTCTGTCTCTCCTATTTATACACTCATTAGGAGTTCGAATTACCTAATTTGAGTCTACATCAGCCCATCAACTAAAATAATGTGCAAATAACTATCTTTTGGTGACAAGCCCACCAAATTAGCTCATAAACAAAATAATAAGCCTCCCAAGAGGTCGAATAATCAATAATGCATATCGTTGGGCTCTCTAAGAGGCCTGATGAAGTCCATAAGTGCCAAATGATGAATTGGACTTCCAAAAGCAATGGACAAGGGGTTGGCCCCTTGTTCTCCACATAATAAACCTGTGGTGCTCCCAACAGTTGTGAGGGCACACAAGTGACCTCATGGGTCTCCAAGTGAGTCGAAGATGGCTGTAGTCCATCTATAAGGGCTCAGATGATGGTGTAAGTGATGCCACATCAGCATAGAAGTCCTGGGTCATCTGCCAAGTGCATGGTACAAGTGTGGGGTTGGCTGGGGAAAGGTGAACCAAGTGCATCTTCCTCATCCAATAGGTGAATCTCGAGAAATATCTAAACATCTATGGGGATCCATGGAGTGTTGCCTACTGCTGTAGAGGCCCATGGCTCTCAACACACACCCTACATGTGCCAATGTAGCCCTCTGGAGGGTTAGGACCCCGTATAGGGAGACCAAACCCAAGATGGAGACCACCTGCAATATTACGTAAGGTCCAGTGCCTCCCCTAGCCTTCCAGTACAACAAGTCATTAAGGAAATTGAGTAAAAGAGCTTACAAACCATGGACAACAAGTGGAGACTTCATAATGGCATGCCCTTGCATAATGGGCTTTGGCAGGTGCCAATTTCTCTAAGCTTCAAATGGGGTTAACCGAGCATCTTATTAGGTGGTTTCTACTTCTACAGGGGATAATATGTCCAAGGTACATTTTTTAAAGGGTGGTGGCATGTGACAAAGAGATGAATGGAGTAGAGAATGAAAAGGGGCAACCCTGGGCCACATGTTGGGGTACAAGGGTAGCTAGTAAAAGGGAAGCCCACACTTGGGTATATAATGTATAGGAGGGAGCAATCGTGGTAGATGAGGTGCCCCAACCTTGATTTTTCCACCCTTCTTTATATGCCTTTTGCCTTCTTATGATTTTTCTTTAATTAATTGCTTGGGGCTCAAGGAGTAAGAGCATGATGTGTGAGATATGACAGTGGATACCCCCTTTAAGGTAGGGTGGTTCATTTCCCACCAGGGGTTGGGACAATCATGGGTTCTTGAATGATGAAGGAGACTCATCCAGGGCCTCTAGGAACCTGGGTGATAGCCATGGAAGGGGAAGAGCTCATGTAATGGCTTTTTCCCGGCCATGTTTTGCATTTTGTGGTACAGTTTCCTATTGAATGTGGCCAATTGTGTTTTTCCTTTTCTTTTTAGTTGCATCAACCTTCAGGACATTGTTTCAGGCCCAACCGAAGATGTGGGCAAGGGGAGGGGGTGGATGAGACCCTATGTGGACCTAGTGGAGGAATGTGGACCCAGGTGGGAGAAGTGATGAAAGGGGTTATAATGAGCAGAAGGGGAGTGATACATATGAATCGGGGATCAAGACCACGCATCCAAAATCGGCGTTTCCATTGTAATACCATCCCAGAAACCCAAAGGCTAGTAAAAGAGATCCCACAGGACTAGGGTTCAAGGTTAACATCCTAAAAGAGATCTAGGGGACAAGAGCACAATCCTAGTCCACTCTTTCTGCCGAATCCCCCCATTAGTCCATGCCCAAGAGTTCCCATGATAAGTAAACTAAAATACTCAATTACCAAATGACAAGGCATACCTTTAGGTTTGGGAGGCGCACCTTCAAACATACGATCATGACAGATGGATGAGGAACCACATGGTTGGCTCAGATGGTAGAGAAATGACACAACAAGCTAGTTGGTGGCTACAAGGGGCTGCCGACTGAGGACCGTCATGGAGAAAAACTTTCCCCTAGGGATATCACCCACAAAATGGTGGGTAACAGAGACTAGCCTCAAAACAGCTAAGGATCAAGGGATTCACCTAGTTAAGCATTTAACTAAAATAAAACAAGATCTTGCATCCCACCTAGATTGTAGGACTTGCGTTTCATATAGGATATCCAAGCACCTTTTATAATTGACATAAAACAAGTATTTGACTCCATAAGGAAATGGTCTCACATAATAATCTAATCTAATCTCTAAAACTTGCTAAATGAACCAAGTGACGAGGCCATTCAGTTGTGTCTTTAGGATTTGTTGGTTGCCAACAAATCTCACATTCTCATATTCCATAGGGACTAACCCCTATAGCCTATTGTTGGGAGACAACTAGAACAGAGAAGGCAGGGATCAGAGTGACGACCCCAACCCTGAGTTGTCACACCGTGCCTGTACAATTTGAGCGACAATAGGAGGAACTCTCATTTGTTTTGAATCTCATAGTCTCATCATTCAAGTTTTTCTTGTAGGGACCCTAGCACTAGTTTGTAGACAAGTTTAATCTATTCAAAATATTTACTTTCAAATATCTTGTGCTTTCATTGGTTAAATTTGCTATCAAGAGCTTGATGATGGCTAAGCAAAGAGGAGAGTCTTACTCATACTTTTTAGCTTAGTCTCTTGTACAGTCATTCCTTTGCTTGTTGTCCACTAATATCGGATTTGTTTTGCAACCTTTGCTAACTCATTTTTGTGGCAAGATTGAGGGAAGAAGCACTTGAGACTACTAACACACTTTTTGTAGGACCTTTGGCATTAAATTGGATGCTTTCTTGTGAGGCCGAGAACATTTGGGGCCTCCATTTTCTTGCAGGACTGAGTTTAGCTTGAGGGAAGCATTATTTTTTAACAAGGTTGTGGGCTAATAGAGGCATAGCCTCTTGCCTATGTGCTGATTGCAACCTTTTGTGGCTGATTTGACTGCTGCAAAATAGTCCCTTACACTTTTAGATGTGAAAGAGCCTTTCTTGTAACTTTAGTTGCTAGGTTCTTCCCTTTCTTAAGGAGGAGATCTAGCTCTTATAATTGATATTTTTTTAAAAACTCCCCTTGACTCATTGGGTAGCTTTTTGAGAGGTTTCTCTTCATTGTAACATCACTCTAATAAAATTAATTTTGCTTGAGGGAGCTTAGGAGATTCTCCTGTTGAAGAATGTAACTAGGTTCGGTCTTCATAAATGTATTTGAGTCATTATGTAATGTACTTGTCAAAAGAATGAAAAAGTTTATTATTATTATTATTATTATAATGACTTATTAAAGCATGGGTTTCATGCTTGGGTCATATTTTATTAGTCAAAGTCCCTATTGTGGACTCCTAGGATTTATATTGGGTCATTAGACTCATTGTACATTTTATGAGATCCTTCTTGGGCTTTTGAATCATGTAAAAAGATTTATTATTGAGTCAAATTAGGTATTTGACACCTCCATACCAAGTTGGCCTCAAGGAGATCAAGTCGGCCTCAATCTGGGTAATTCGACCTCACTAGAAGCCGATATATTGGAGCAGTTCGAATTCATTTGGAGCATTCAGTCTCTCTCACACAAGTTCGATATCCAGAAGAAAGAGCTGGAAAAGTGCGAAGTAGGAAAGGAGGCTAAAAGGAGTGCGAAGTTGGAGAAGAAGGGAGAAAAAGGCAAGATCGAAATTTTGGGCTACTCTCTCTCTCTCGCGTGGATTCCTCTAGGAGATCGAAGTCTTTCTTGTCAAGTCGAAATTGCTGCTGCTGCCATTTGTTGGGTCGAAGTGTTGTTGCTTTAAGGTTGAAGTTCTAGGTCGAAGTTGCTGGAAGAGGAGGCTGACTTGGTGGTTGGAGGAGGTCTGTGTCTAGGTTGAAGAGTCTCAAGAAAACTATTGAAGGAAGAGATTTTGACTGGGTTTTCCCCTAGATAGGGATTTTGCCCTGGCAAAGTGCCTACATCTTGCATCTTGTGTTTTTGTGATCTTCATACACACATAATTTGGTAATTGCTTGATGAAAGATAATATAATAAAGAAGTAAAAGAAGCCAACATAATTCACAAGTAATTATCAAGAAAGAGAAATCTAACCCTAACTCTACTAGCATTGATTTCTCACATCTCCCATGGTATCCCACCTCCTCATTTAGAGGGAGGACTTATTCTTGTGGGTGGATTAATTTCTCTAGTTTAGTTCATTTGCATGCACTCTACTTTTTCTAACCTAATTTGTACTATGCATGGTTAATTTCTAGACTTAACACAACACTCACATCTCTTTTCGTTTGCAAAGTTGAGCTTGTCTAGTTTTCCATTTTCATTTCTCAAATTCTTGTATTGTTTAATTCATTGTTGCTTAAGCTACAAAACTTGCAACATTTCTTTTGAGCAACTCATTTTATGTGCTTTCAAGTTACAACACACAAGCAAGTACTTTACATTTTTGGCAAGCTTTGGTTTATTCATTAATCCATCTCCTTTACTTTACTTGGTGATTGCTTCATAAGTTATTTGGGTACATGCTTCATCATTTTATATCAACTTATGGTTACATGTCATTTTGATTATTGTTGATATTTCTTGGAGCATTGTATTGTCATCTTTTATTTTGAAGCAATTTACTTTGAGCAACTTACTTGTCTAATTTCACTTAGCTCATTTGGTTTGCAAGAAACTTGTGTACATGATTATAAGCAATTTTTATATGAAAGCTTGTGAAGTGACATTGAGCTAGTTTCACTCTAATTTTGTCATTGAAGTAATTGGTGCAAATTATCTTGAGCATTATATCATTTCACTTATTTGGAAGCATTGTTATCAACACTTTTCTTTGGAAGCATTAACACTTCTTTCGTTAGGCACTCTAGTATTAGACGTGCATATTTAAAACTTACCTCCAAGCATGAGCATAGTTGTATAGACATCATAGGACAAAAGTTTTCCTAATCTTTCTTCCATCTAGTACAGAGTAAGGTTCCAACATGTGACCTCGCAGTTCTCTTGGAGGCTTTGTCCTCTTGTAAGAATGAAGACACGTAGATTTGTAAGGATTAGGGGAAGGGTATCGTTAACGACAGACTTAGTGCCACCTCAGTCTCTCTTCCTTGCAAGTCACGCCAACCTTTACCTTAATTCCTCAGGTCTGAACCCAGAAGAATCAGAGATGGTCGAGGGTCTAAGATGGCCACAGGAAGGAGTCATCTAGGGTGAGATATGTCAGTAAGTTTGATGCCCAGAATGCCAAGGATCTTTAGGGACTGTCTCAAGCCCCTAAAGAGGATAGTCAATGGGTTGCTTATGTAAGCCCTAAGTTCTGGATCATATCGCAGATGTGTGGGTTGTACAGTAAGCCCTAAATCAATGGAATATGTGAAGGTTAGTTTAATGCTAAAATATTTGAGGATCAAAATCACTGTTAGGTAATTCTGTATCATATGCTCTAGAACAGTCAACTTGGTGAAGCATGTAGGTTTGTATACTATTTTGAACAACTGTATTTGTACAGTGAACAAAAGGAAGACTTGCTACTGTTAAAAATTCTGAGTATGAAGACCCTTAGAGCTGTGATGTTGAAACACCCTTTTCATTTGCTAAAAGGTTGTTTGGTAAAGTCCCTGACAATTGGGTATCCTATGGAACAAGAGAAGCAGCTACAAGGCAGAATTATAGTGTATGAAGCTGTGTCAACTGATGAACACTGATTGCAAAGATCAGCCCAGTTGTGTTGAACAATGGATTGGCTAACCTTGTAATAATCAGTGTTGAAGAAGTTGTGTGATTTTGTTTGCAGACCACAGGGCCATAGGAAGACCCCAGGCGGCAGGGCCAAATTTTCTGTTGCGGGTATCCTCAGACAGCCGAACCCTATTACATACTTTCTTTGGCTATGTTCAAGGGACAACTTGGATTCTGTGGATCAAGGATGAATTAGGGTCTTCTACAATCAGTTAAGTTCGGGCAGCCATCTCCAGCGAAAGTGAGCCAGTGAAATCCAGCTGCAGTAAGCTCTAATTCCGATTAATGTGACAGCGAGTCAAACAGCGTAGATATGTTGTGAGTCATTGGAGGAAAGAACAAGGAGCCAGATCTCTGTGGCAGTAATTTGGATCCCACTGGAACAGCACATACCATCACAGTTGGCCAACGGCATCAAACAGTGAGTTGTAATTAGTGTGCTGTTTGCCCTTAGACATTAGGCAGTGAGCTATGATTGGTGTAGTCAAAGTAGGATTGGATAAGTAGTTGAATTGCTGAGTATTGATCTTGAAAATCAGAATTATATTGTGATAATTGGTTGGAAGAATCTACTGTTTGGTTGGGCAGTCATCCCTAACTTAGTTGGGAATCATATCACTGTTAGAGATCTTTATTACGGTGGAAATCTTTGTGCTATTTCAATGATGTCTACTGTTAAATAAATGAACACTGCTGTTGTATAATCTTGTTGAATTATTGTAACCCTGATAAATGTAGAATCCTACGGGCTAAAATTACCCTAGGACATTACATTATTGTGGAGTCATATGGATCATGACATGGGTTTATATTCCAGCAACCCAACCCTAATACTGGAACCTCTGTCTATGTATCTCAATTTTCAACAGAAGCCTCAATCTCTTAGCTCCGAGACATCTGCAAGATTGAAAGCATGGTTGCTAGTCAAGATGAATTTCTTCTTTTACAACAGGCATTTGGTATTGAATTTTCTTAGTCTATCAAAGATTTCTGAGCTGTACAATCAATCAATGAGAGGAATTTCTGAGTTGATACTTACATTTGTACCATAATAAACTTATCTTATGTTAATGATGAAACAAATGCAGATTAACTCTGAACTCAATTATTATGCCTTTAGATTTGGCTAGGACCAAAGGAAACCACTGTTTGATGTGTTGAATCTGCAAGATTGAAATCATGGTTGCTAGTCAAGATGAATTTCTTCTTTTACAACAGGTGTTTGGTATTGAATTTTCTCAGTCTATCAAAGACTTATGAGTTGTGCAATCAATCAATGAGAGGAATTTCTGAGTTGATCCTTACATTTGTACCATAATAAACTTATCTTATGTTAATGATGAAACAAACGCAGATTAACTCTGGGAGTCTGGACTCAATTATTATGCTTTTAGATTTGGCTAGGACTAAAGGAAACCACTGTTTGATGTGTTGAATCTAAGTTTGTCTATTCTGTTATCCAGCAATTGCCCATTTCAAGTACTTGGGTGTGTCGCTACTGCTGTTTATGGCCTTGAACTTGATAATGTTGGGCTTCTCAAAAAATCTGTTTGTCTGTTCAGATCTCTATACTGTCATTAGATGAAGAGACTGGCTTTCACAATACAGGAAATGCAGTCATCTATTCGTGAAAGCAGTGATGGGAGTGAGCCAATTAATGAAATATGTGGAAGTCCATTGCTGTCATCAGCACCTACTTACTCCAGTGATGACTCTGATAGTCCACATATTCCCCCCCGGATTGGAGATAAGTTTCAAGTCAATGTGTCACCATTTAAACTGCAAATGGGCTGTGATCAACTGGGAATGAATTACAGTAGGGATTATACGGATGACAAGGCTGATGAATTTGAGCTACTGTTTGTGGAGGGATTACCTGTGCCGGTAATGCAGATATGTTGTTTTTCACCTTTTGGAAATGGAACACTCTCAGATAATGAGTTCCATTCAAAGCAGTCTTCCCCAATTGGAGCTATAAAGAAAGATTGTGAATTGTGTCAGGTTGATTTATCTGAACTGGAAAATGATCAATGTACCCATGTGATCAGTAACATTGGCCAACTCAGAGAGGAAAATATAATTACAGGTTTGAAGCCAGATTTCTTAAGACCAGAGGGTACCTTGACAGAATCTACTGTGGCAACTAAGACTTTGCTTGATACTTCTTCCCATTATCATGGGCGTCGAAGAAAAAGGGGCAGGGTTGGTTGTAAGATGGTCAAGAAGATGAAAGTTGATTTTTTGGACTTAAACAAGCACTGCATTGATTCCAATTGCCAGGTTCAGCAGAAAGGAATACATAATATGGGGGAAGATGCAAGCTCAAAAGGTTACATGATAGTGCCTGGCAGCCCAAGTGCATCCTGGAGTAAAAGTGAGGAAGATTTATTCATACTTGGGCTGTATATTTTTGGGAAAAATCTTAAAGCAGTGAAAAGATTTGTGGAAACCAAAGAAATGGGGGATATATTATCACACTATTATGGCAAGTTCTTCAATACAGAGTCATATTGCAGATGGGCAGAATCTAGAAAGACAAGAAGCAGAAGGTGTATCCAGGGCCAGCGTATTTTCTGTAGATGGCGGCAACAGGAATTGATGACACGCCTTATTCCTGAAATACCTGAGCATTTGAAACATGAGATCCCAGAGGTAAAGTTTTCTCGTCAAAAAATCAGTTTGTTGTATGAATGTAAGAATGGTATGCTGTTGTTAATCATACATCAACAGAATGCTGATGACATTTTGATGTCCATGACACCAATTTAGCTTTATTGGGGTGCAAATAGAGTTTGCATTATGATGGGATGATACATCTTGTAACTGATATATATGAACTGAATTTCATAATCCAGTTGGACCAGATTAATCTTCTTGGTTTTGCAATAGATTTAACCTAAATGACAAATTAACTTATGATGAGAAACATGTGGGCAGCATTCACAAAAGTGAACTTATTCTTTGAGCAAGAACAGTTGCTTTTTAAGATTTGGGTTATGAACTTTAACGAATTTCCCCTGCATACTGTATTGGCAGAGTTGAGTGATTTTCTTGCCTGGGCACATGCTGCTCCCTTGTATGTTGCCCAAGAAGCTATAAAGGGATGTTTTTGTTTACTTTTTCCAAGATCAGGCTTCTTCCTTGTATGAAATCCCAGGGATTTGTAAAGAGAAGCTTATATGCCTCTCCCATGTTTTGTCTCTAATTAGGATTTGCTGTTCTTGGGAATCTGGTTTTAGAATTTGGGCTTTGTCTTTTAATATTTTATCCCTTCATCCATTTTTGTGGTAATAGCCTATCTGGTGTCCTTATTTTCGTAATATTATCGATTTATGAATTTGCTCAATACAATTATGAAGCATATTTCAAAAAACGGTTTCCCAGTTGCAAAGTATATTGCCTTACTACTATTATGATTTTTTAAATGTTCTTACAGCTATAGGGTCTCACAGGTTTTTCTGATAAACAGGTAACAAAGGCATTCAATGATGGAAAAGTTTCTATGGAAGAGTTTGTTACAAAGCTGAAAGCATTAGCAGGACCCAATGCACTTGTTCAAGCTGTGGGAATTGGCAAAGGCAAGGAAGATCTTACTGCTGCTGTCATACACCCAACAAAGACAACCCCAGTCAGCTCTTCTCATTATGAAATTCCTACAGGCAAGGCATGTTCAAGCCTTTCTACTGAAGAGATTATTAAGTTTGTAATTGGATATTGTAGGCTTAGCAAAGCTCAAGCAGACGACTTATTTTGGGAAGCAGTGTGGCCTCGTCTCTTGGCAAGGGGATGGCGTTCTGAGAAACCCGATAAAGCTGCCTATGAATTGAGGCAGCCTTTAGTGTTTCTGACCCCTGGTGTACAGACGTTTTCAAGAAAATATCTAACAAAAGGAATTGATTATTTTGATTCTGTTAGTGAGGTTTTAAGTTGGGTGGCATCAGATCCAAGGCTGCTTGAACTAGACACGCATGATATAACAGGGGTCGAAGTGAAGCCAGAATGTTTCCATACTTCTGAGAATTCAGAAGAAGAAAATGGGCATGCAGGCCATCCCTGTTCCTATCTTCAACCTAAACAAGTTCAATCCTTTGTATTTACAGTTGTTGACACCAGTCTAACATCACAAGGAGTAGGAATACCTAGGATACGAGAAAGAGTTACTTTGCGTCTGGATGATGGCTCTGATAGGTCTCAAACTGTGTCTTGGGAAACAGAAGATACAGACAATTTAGGAATACTACCATCTCAGCAATGGAAACATTGCACACATTATGCAGAGGGGGATTCATTGAACTGTAATTTAGAAAAGTCAGCCCGTGTTGTAGTTGATCATGAAAGCTCGGGTGATAGGAATGCGATTTTTGGAATGTACAGGGAACCAACCCCTGAGCAGAGGGATTGCCTGCTCTCTCCCTCGAAGCAGAGGGAACTAACTACCTGTATGAACTACAAAGAGGATAAAAGTGCTGCTAGTTTGGTAGAATATTGTGAGTCAAAAGATCAAACAACAATGCTGAAATTTGACCCCATTGAAGAACTTCCTGAGCCTGAACCTATTTTAGGTGGCAGTTCGTCAGAAATAAGCATATCCCTACCATCTTCAATTCAAGCAAGTGCTGGGAGAAGCATCAATGCTAATTCTCGGAGTACAGAATCACTTTCTGGAAATAATATCAATAACAATTCTCAGAATTCTCCGATATGCAGATTGATACCTGAGATAGGGCCTGATTTGAACTTACCTCATGATCAACCAAACAACATTGCGATCAATTCTGTCCCAGAAATGAGCAGTCAAGTCTCACAAGCTTCAAAGTCTGAAGAAACTTCTTATTCTGAGGTAAATTCTGGGCATCCTCAGGAAGTGTTTAATAATCCAGGAGTTGCACAGTCCTCAAGTCGTGATCCAGATGAGATCCATTCTATCAAGCCACAAGAAAACAATGAAAGTACTCTACAGGAAAATGTACGGAGGCAAAGCACAAGGGTCCGCCCCTTGACTACAAAAGCATTGGAGGCTTTTGCTTGTGGTTTTTTCTCTCCTAAACGGCGGAGAAAGTGTAGTGAGAAAACTTTGAATCCAGATGGTTGCCGCATGAAATCTATCTCCAGGCTGGTTCAAGATGACCTAATGCATTCTCCGAATACTCATAGTTCAGAAAGCAATGACATTCTTCTAGGTCACTAGAATACAAGTGTGGAGTCTGTCAAGGATGATGACACAGTAACAGTCAAGTAGGTGTTAAATTGGAGGTTATGTACAAATGGTAAACCCTTTCTTTGAGGAAAGGCCCAAAGACATATTTCTACTCAGAAAATCAAAACTATGTAGAAGAAAACAGAATAAATGTTTTGATCCCAGCAATTTCAGAGGTAGAGTGGCCACACCACAGGTCAGGCGGCCGAGGGAATGCCACGTAGTCTCGTTCCCTGGCCACTGCAGAACAGGTTCCCTACATCGGCACTAGTAATTCTGAATCAGAGAAGCCTTTGGAAGAACAGCGGCAGAACAATGATGGCTGGGAATTCACTGTTCCCAAGCCCAACCCAAAGGCTGAGAATGGCTGTCTGACAGATGATAAAGATGAAACCCCTTCATCTGCATATCTTTTATGTTTTTATGATGATTAATTATGGATCTTGGTTCCAGTGACTGCCAGCATGGCAAATTAATATTCTTGGATTTTTATACCTTTTTGTTTCTCGTTCAAGGTTTGGTCTGTTGTAGCCAGCAATTTGTAACTCACTTTCTAATGCTTATTTGAGTTTCTAAGATCTTCTTTTCTGTTGCCTATTTTTTTTTTTTTTTTTTTTTTTTTTTTTTTTTTTTTTGTTAAATGCTTATAAATTTTGTGACATCATTATTAATAGAAACTAAGAAACCAATTATTAAGAAAATGGCACTTCTCAGTGGAGATTCAGATATGGAATCCACATTACAGAGTCCAACTAGATGCAGTTGTGCAATGTGCATGCATGTTGATATATGCCAAATTGTATCACACTGGGCACAATGGACTCTGGAACCATGCCAAACTTAAGCCATTTAAAATTTCTTTTCCTGGTTTGTCAAGAAACTTGAAATCTCGTATTCTCCTTTCTTACTTGATGATAAGTCCATTCTTATTGATGATAATCTGTCATTATCAGCTATGATGGTTTCAATGTCCTCATCCCAGCTAGAACCTCATGTTCAAAGTGGACAACTATGTATGTACTGAATCCATCAAGCCATATCTTAGCTTCCAATATCATCAACTCTCTGAAACGTGATGGCAACCCCATGAGGGATGCATCTCCATACTATTTGAGATTTGGAGTATCATTGGAGTTCCCTAATACCATGGGTTTTGGATGCAGCTTCCACAATGGCCTGCACAAAATAATTGATAATAACCAAAAAGTGGAATTAAAAAAAGCCTATGACCATGTTGAGTGGCCATTTCATCATTCCGATGTTCAAGGCCTTGAGCTTTGGCTCATCCTTCACTGGTGCTGTGGATATCTTCTTTGTGGAATGCTCCTGTCCACTAATGCAAATCTGAGGTGGTTTGTTTTGATCCATTAGGCAAGGTTTGTCCACTAGCTCCAACCCTGTATGTGTTGGTTGTCAAAGTCCTGGGTTATTTGATCTGTCATAAGGTTGGACCAGGGCTTGTTAAAGATATCCCAATCCCTGAACTTGATGATGGCTATATGGTGAACAAGCACTGGTGATGACTCTTTTTGACCATTTCGGAGGATCAGGCTTCTTGGGACTGCACGATGGAGTGTTTGGATACATTATGTTTGGCCACGTGCTCAAATACCCAATAGCATAAAATCCGGTGATAGAGTCTTAGAATCATTGAATCTTGATTTCCATTGGACCAGAAATTTAAATTCCTCAGTATTCTCTTTGCTTTTCAGGCTTTCAAGGACTTATGATAAGTGGTGGTGCAGTGTGTTGAAAAAAATTGATGAGGGGGTCACAAATTCTTTGGTGATAGTAACTAAGTTTCAGATTTGAACTAAATTTTCGGTTGTGGCTCATGTCCATTACTGTTTCTTTTGGGTATTTTTTACGTCGGGGCATCAGTGCATGGAAAAGGCTCCGAGACTTCTTTTGGGCCAACAATGCTAATGGCAAAGAGTTGCATAGTGTTACTTTGGATATATGTGATACTTGTGAATATGCTGGTTGGGGATTTATCAAAACTTGGATTCAGGGCCAAGCTCCTTGTGTCAAATGGTAGGTGAGGGCATGAGTGGGAATAAGGCTTTGAAAGTTTTACTCAAAATTATGATTAGTCAAGGGTTCCCACTAGGCAAGTGTGTCTGGTAGTGTATTTCCTTGCAAAACTTGGTTGTCACTGCTATGCATGTTAAGATAGTTCATATGTTTGAGGTTCAGAGTACCTTGGAGGCAAACATGGAGAGATGTCCTCTTATGACCTTGACCTGTCATTAAATGAACATTGTTTATGGTAGTCTCCCCTAGTTTATGATGAGATGCTCCTAGCAGAGTCTATATGATTTTTAGCCTTGCCACTGTATAAAAGGGCTATTTAGACAACCAAGGACTTCTTCAACAACAAAATGAGAGAATGGATCTCCTAGATGGAAATTAAACATAAAATCAGACAGGCCAATCTATATAAGTTTATCCTTGAGAGTGTACAGAGCATAATCTCAGAGTGAAATTCCTCCTATATTGGGCCTTCTTGTGCTGCAAGCATGGTAGTGAGATTCGAAATGAGGGTGTGCGACATTGTTCACTAACTATAAGCTTGCTCTAGGCTACAAACAGATCTGTCTCAAACTAGCATTAGAAAGTAGCTTGAATAAGCTTTGGTGAGTTAGGTTCGAGAAGAAAACATGGTTGTGTTTGTTGTGACACCTTTTGAAGCCAACCTTGGAGCTCAAGAAAGCTCTTTACATGGTTCTTTATCATGGGAGGTTTGATTAACATCCTTTGGTGCAAAATCTGTAGTGCTCCCAATGTGAGGAAATGAAACCTTAAACATTTCCATTTGGTTTGTCCCTTAGCCAGGTCGAGAAGGGCCTGGTTATAGTCACTATGTCAATGATGTCTCCATGTGTCCATCTCATGGAAAACTTCCTTGTTAAGCAACTAGCTCCTATAGGTGATATAAGTCCATTCTCCCTAGATTCTTGTTTGTGTTGAAGTGTTTTATTTTCCACAGAAGAAGCACAACAAAGTGTTGTTTAATTCTGGAAAGATTTCATGCAGTTTCTTGTGATATGACAATGTATTAACATGTTCCAACTTATCTTTTAGATTATTGTTTAAGTATGGAATCTTAGAAGGGAGATGGAGCATTTACAAGTTTTGGACTTTTGGGGTGTTCTCCCTTGCAAAATTGTAGGGAGCCAGTTGGCCCTTCTTGGCCTTGATGAACATAGTGTTACTAAGGTGATATAAAGGCTCAACATTTGGTAGGCGAGTATATTTTAGAGATGGGAGTGTGGTTATATTGGCCTCTTTCCACAACTAGAAATGACAAGCAATTTATGACTTTAGGACTGGCCATTTCAGGAAACCCAAAGCCTCTTGACGCAACTAATTATGGCTAGGAGCATATTGTCGATGAAGATCCCTTGGTGATTGGATGGGACCCCACCACTAATGATCAATGATGAAACCACTACCAATTGTTGGGTTGATTATTTCTTAGTGTTTATGATCAACATTGTGCCTAATGGTTCCTAGACTTAAGTGCATGTTATTTTGGACTTAATACGGAAACACTATGTATTCAAGGGTTTTGGCATATGACAACCTGTGTTTTTGAGTTTGATGGTTTTCACTAATGCTTGTGGTGGCTGTGGGCATGACCCACAGTTTTTTTTGGTGTGTTAAAACTATGTACATATTGTTATTTTAGTCTAATAGTCAAATAAATGCTTAATATCAGAACAAATAAATAATACTTTCTCTTGATAAATCAAATAGAATGTGGTTGGTTCTTCCTAATCTAATTTCTTCTCTATTTTAGTCACTTGAACACTAATCTCATTTTGTGCCAATAGTTCAATAATAGCAACACCACGGTTAATGATGGAATTTATGGAGAGCAAGTTTTCAAATACATAAAAGTGTGACATGCAAAAATTTGCAACATATTACAAATACACTCAAAGTAACATCAACATGAAGCTTTTCATTGAAAACAATTCTTCAAATCATATATGTGTGTGTGTTAGGGGGATCAGTCACATCATGGATATTGATGCATGTTATTGCTTATAAAAATCAAAATTTGGGATTAATTTTACTTAGTAAAACATATCTCTCTCAAAACATATCTCTTGTGAGAGAGATATGTTTTACTATGTAAAATTAATCCCAAATTTTGAAATTTATAAGCAATAACATGCATCAATATCCATGATATATATATATATACACACACACGAGTAAAATCCATTATATCAGGGATGCCAAAGATCTCTAGAACATCCCCTCAAATTTTGGAGAGTATATCCACAAATATTAAAGACACACTCATGCATTCACCAATCTTTAAAAAATATATAGTTTTTCTATATAAAAAAGCATGAATATTTATTTTTACAAAGGATTTAGTAAATGATCATACATCCATCTAGCTATAAAAAAAAATTGGATCTCAAGAATGAACCCATTTTTCATCTTTTCACCATTTGTTTTGCTTGTCATGTCTAGAAGCTTTCTATATTCATCAGCTCACAGTCTATTTCTATTATTTTTCTATAAAATCATTGTTAAATTTTCAGATTGTTCAATGTTGAATCAGTTACTTTAGCCCAATTTATCTTTTCATTAATAATGCATCCAATTATTAGCCGTATAATCAATTATAAATGGAACCGAAGAAAGAACAATGCATGCAATAATAGAGAAGACAACAGCACAATCATAAGAGACAGTGGATTGGTCCAAGACCAGGGCAAAACCCCACAAGGGGGGAACCCTTTCAAATCTTCTTCCTTTAGTAGATTGCATAAAAAGATTCAGTAGTGAGTACAATGAGCCCAATACATATGATTTGTAGTGGAAAACAATAAATCAAATCCACAAATCTACAAATCTGTTATAACATCAAAGAAACCTAGATCTACTAGATCACTGAAACCAAGATGTCAAAACCCTAGATCTGAACTGGGACGCTCTCATCAACACTCTGTGGGTCGCTGAAACTTCAGTGTCGCTCTCACGAATACAATATGCGAGCCACTGTGACTGCAGAGTCGCTCCCAGGAGGTCTCTATGCGTACGACTCTATCATTAAATTGTAAAGACCCAAAGTCGCTATTGGGCCGAGCTGTGCGAGCAATCAAAAAACCAAAGTCGCACCCTTTCCGTGTTGTGCAAGTGACTGACATTATAGGACCGCTCCTTGAGCTACCTGGTGCGAGCGACCGGGGATCGGATCCTTCTGATTTGCCTTGAACCTAGAGTCACTCTCACTGAACTGTCTCCAAGTGACCAGAGAGCCAAAATTGACCTCTTCTCTACTATGTGCCTACGACCGAGAACGAAAAAATTATGGTCTGTGCTAGTGACCGAGATCCAGAAAAACCCTAACCCAGAGTGAACCTTTTGCTTGTACTTTTAAACCCAATGCAAACTTCTACTGATGAACCTGTGCAAGCCAAAACAACATAGAAGAGTAAAAACATGCCATGATCGAGTGTGTTCAAATGAGCTTGAGGTCGCTTCCTATTATAGGCTTTCTTGAGGGTTTACTTGGGGTTGAGGTTGACCCAAGGAGTTACCCAAGTGGTTAGGGCTGACCCATTCCATAATGACTGAATGAATAAAATAATTCAGAACTTAACTTCTGTTTAACCGAATAGGGTAATCTTTAGGTTGATTTTGGTCCTCTCGAAAAGAGGAATTTAATGCAACCATCATCTTGGTCATCTGAGCTATCCAATGTGGAATTTGACCCTAGTTGCAAAATTGACACTCCCTCTCAACTAGGAAGAATTCCACTTGCCAATATCTGTTAGTTGATCTTTACATCGTCCTATCAAGTTGTTGTAATTCTTGACTATCTTTGCTCAACTCTAACTACTGAAACTTTCTCGGATCTAAAAGGAGAAAAATCTGATACCTGAGGGGAGCTCAAGTTGTCACCCTCTATCCATCAAGTTGCTATCTGGAATCTTTGCCTGCGAGCTGCTACCTGGAATATCATCATCAATCGTCATCAAAGAGCATATCATGAAGGAGCACATCTCAACCTGGAACCATATCGGGGAGCGATAGCTTCCACCCATACCGAGCAATAGGATAACTCATCTCACAGGGAAGTACACCCTCGACCCTAAAATTTCGTCGGGGAGCTTACCATCTACCCAGAATCATATCAGGTTATCTCAACCCATCCTATTGCCTACTGATCTTCCCATTGATGACCTAGAATTTTCATGTGGTAGAACACCTGCATCATAATCGATTTGGGTTGTACATCCCAAGTACATTCTCAAGTTGTTGGCCAAAATGAGGAGTGGTATGCCCATCAAGCTAGTCTGCTTGAGGGTATGATGCCAACTAAGGTATACTCTGCAAAGACCAAGAGGGGAGCAACATTCTCTGACCCTAAGAAGATAGGGGAGCAACATCTTCAACTATGGGTAAAAAATAGGGTAATGTCCTATTGTCCAGAGTTCCCTCAACCCCAGGAGCCCTTTATCAATTCCTCACCCTGGGAACTCAAGCAGGGTGGGAAGAGTATGTTCAGTGTCCTTGATTATCATTGCCCCTTATCTGGAGGGGCTACATCCATCAACCCAAGATGTTCTCTGAAAATCGAGAACTTTCTCTCTGGTAATGCCTTGGTGAGAATATATGCAATCTATTCATCTGTCGATATGTGATGGAGCTTGATAGCGCCTCTATGCACCATATCTCGAATGAAGTGATATCGAATTTCAATATGCTTGGACTTGTCATAAAACATAGGATTTTTTTTCCAAACGGATCCCACTCTTCTTGTTACAGTATATCACTGTTGTGTCTAAGACCTACTCAAACAACTCTCCAAAGAGCTTTCTTAACCATATTGCCTCGCAACTAGCCATGCTAGTGACAATATATTTTGCTTCGGCTGTGCTCAATGCTATTGACTTTTGTTTCCTTCCCATCCAAGATATCATGGTAGATCCAAGGCTGAAACAACATCCAGATGTACTTTTCTTGTCGATTACATTTCTGGTCCAATCAACATCAGTGTATCCATGAAGTTGAACATTTCCTGTAGAATATCTCAAGCCAAGTGTAATCGACCCATGCAAATATCTCAATATGTATCTGGCAGCTATCCAATGTCAGTTGTGAGGCTCGGTCATGAATTGACTCAAAGTGTTTACTGCATAGCATATGTCTGGACGGGTGTTCACAAGGAACATCAGAGCCCCAATCAGTGGTTTATACTAAGATGGATTTTTTAAGTCTAGTCCTGCAACATCTCCACATAATTTCTTGAAGTTCATTTACATTGGAGTGACCATGGATTTACCTTCAGTCATTCCAAATTTTTTCAGCGATTTTACAATGTATTTTCCTTATGAAAGGAAAATCTCACCAGACTTTTGCCACACTTCAAGGCCCAAAAAGTAGTGCATGAGACCAAGGTCTTTCATCTCAAACTCAGAGGCTAGCTTCCTCTTACATTCGATCATTAGAGGCTCACTACTTATAAAAAATAGATCATCAACATACAAAACCAAAATCAATGGCATACCTTGGACTACCTGGAAGTAGAGGTTGGGATCGACATTGCTTCTTGTGAATCCCAGCGTCACTGAGTAACTGTCAATACACACATACCAAGCTTGGGGAGCTTTCTTTAAACCATACAATGCCTTCTTCAACCTGCAAACATGCGTTCTTCGATCTTCCACTTCGAATCTTTGTGGTTATTCAATATATACCTCTTCCTATAAGATGCCATGGAGGAAAGCAGTGTTTACATCCATCTGATGAAGAGTCCATCCTTGACTTGCAGCAAGGGAAACTATAGAACAGATGGTTGTATATCAAGTTACGCGAGCAAATATGTCATCATAATCTTCTCCCTCTTTCTGAGAGAAGCCTCGAGCCACGAACCTTGCTTTATATTTCTCAATGATGCCAACAATTCCATGTTTGATTTTAAATAGCCATTTTGAAGTCACAACAGACTTCCCTTTCAATGTAGGTAAAATATCTCATACACCATTTTTCATAATTGATTCATATTCTTCAGCAATAGCATCCTTCCAAACTTGTTATTTTACTGCGTCTTCAAAGGTGGATGGTTCGACGTGAATCATAGTACGCATAGCAACAACATATCCCTAATACCGGCATGGTTGTTTCCTTTTTCTGAATGATCTGCGAATGGGGACATTTCTTTCAGTATCCTGTAAACTATCACGAAGCCAAAGTGATCTCTTATTGGAGGGAGGATCACTTGGAGGAGGATCTAACATATCCATGGGCTTTATGGGATCATCAACCATATCAGGCTCGAGTGCAGATGGACCATCCAGAATATCCTAGCCATCATTCTTTTCCTTGGGAGGAGAAGGTGTAAGAAGATCTCTTGCTTTTCCAAGAGCTGCATCTTCATCAAATGTTACGTTCCTACTAATTTCAACCTTCCTCTAACCAACAATATAAATTCTATATGCTTTAGAATTTTCATAATAACCCACAAACGTACCTTTTTTTCCAATAGCTTCTAGTTTGTTCCTTTTGTCTTTTGGCACATGAAAATATACTGGGCATCCAAATACACGAAGATGCATGATATTAGGCTTAGTGCCTATGAATATTTCTTCAGGAGTCTTGCTTTCCAATGCTTGATGAGGCACCCCGTTCTGAACATATACCCTAGTAGATGTAGCTTCATCCCAAAGGAACTTTGGCACCTTTTGATCATGGAGCATAGCACGGGAAGCTTCTAATATAGACTTATTCTTTTTGTTATAGATTTGATCCAAAAATATAAGATGATACAAATATACCTTAGAAATAACCAGATCGGAATATAGATAGAAATGATTCACTTTATTAATGAAACTCTTAAGGTAGGGCAACACCATACATTCACTTCTTAAGGAAGGAGAACATTCCACAAGCCATATGCATGTTCATACAATATTTCTTGACATTTCTCAATGGGGAGTCTCTAACCTCTATATAAGCTTCATACATACAATACCATGGTTCCCTATATGCCATCTATCCAATACCATGGGCTTATTACATTGTTACTAACTACTTGTGGTCCTTTACATGATATGGGTTAACCACCTTATTTATTACTATGGCCCATCCCATTATTACATTATTCCCTTGGATACCTCTCTCTGTACCCCATATTATCCCCCTTAGGTATATTACATTCCACCCCCCTTAAACATGTTTCGCCCTCGAAACATAAGAAGAACACAAATAATAAGATCTATTCAAAAGAGTAGTCCACTGGTACCATGCATGTGCATCTAGCCATCCCAGAGAAAGGTGAACCTTCGATTTAGCTGGTGCCTCGCTCGCTTGATATGGAAGTTCACCCTGGCGGCGCTTCTGTGTTGATGTGTAATAGGTGGATTGTCGCCCCTCTCTATCTGTCATGCAGGGGTTGTTGTCCTTCTGGCTAATTCATTGCCATCTTGTTGGTTGTTTTCTTGCAGGGTGATGTTGGTGGTGATATGTTGAAGTTTTAACCAATGGTGTATTTTTCGTTAATTCACCACCTAATGGAGCCTAATTGGTATCTGGTACATGTTGTGGTGCATGTTTTTATTTCTTATCTTCCAATATTACTTCAACCACTGAGTCCTCATCTGATGTATCAGTACTTGTAACATTTTCTACTTGAACCTCCTTAAACACTACCTGTTTTTCTTATACCTGGTTTGATGTTTGTGTTTGATTGTCGACCATCAAAGGCTCATCATCTGATGTGTCAGTATCATTAGAGCTTTGTGCTTCTACCTCCATAGTCTCTTCTTGGGTCTTAATGGAAATACCCTACAATGTAATTTTTTTCTTTTTATACCAGAGCTTCAGTGATTTCTTCCGCACATTAATATTGACAGTACTCACTGATTCCATCCAAGGACATCCCAAAACAACATCCATGTTATCTATATCTAAAGTATAAAAATCACAATGCAACACATATTTATCCATAGAAAGCTTCAAATCTTTATAAACTTGAACATCCTCATTATCAACCTGTGTGTTTTCAATGTGTTTTGCTGGAACTTGCAATTTTTTTGTCAAATTAACATTGATAAAATTATGCTTGCAACTAGGATTTATAGACACAATGAATATTCTCCTTCTGAATCAATCCATGAACCTGCAATAAGGAGATACTAGTAGGAAATAACCCCACATGTTTCTCATTATCTTGTTTTCTGGCATGAGACCATCTGTCTAAAATGAATTTTTCAAATTCTTCATCGGGTAGGTTGGAACACTTTTTTAAATTTAGCCACTACCCAAAATTTCCAATGTTTTGCCCATAACGGCTTTTGTGTTTTTATGTGTTCTTCAATAGTAGGACCATTATCTTTTCCTATAAAATCTGAAACCGCCATGAAGAGTGTTTTGAAAAAAAAATCACTTGGCGAAAATTTAAAATGGCCACAATTTAGTCAATATTGCTCAAAATCCCTATTATAACTTGTTTTTTGAAACGGAACAACCATGTTGTTTCTTCCCATGTGATAAAAAATCATGATCTAGACACTGGAATTTCAGATTCGCATTGCAACTGTCCCGCGGTCACAATTTTTTTTTGAAAAAAGAGTTGTTTTTAAATTAGTGATATTTCCCTCATCGGGACTCCGATTTGACTGATTTTTTTTTGAAATTGGGTATTTTTTTGCCAAAAACTCATATCTACAATTAGATTCTACGGATTTTGCACCAGAACGTATAGATCTGATCCGCAAACTCGCCACCCTGAAAAATGTCTGCAACACAGCTGATTTTTAAATCAACAATATCTCCCTCATCTAGACTCTGATTTGACCGATTTGTTTTTTCAAAGTGGGTATATTTTTGTAAGGAACCCAGTCTACAATTATATTCTGTAAATTTTTCACTAGAACGAACAGATCTGATCTGCAAACTCGTCGCCCTGAAAAATCTCTGCAACACCGCTGATTTTTAAATCAGCAATATCTCCCTCATTCGGACTCCGATTTGGCAGATTTTTTTTTCAAATTGGGTATTTTTTTGCAAGGAACCCAGATCTACAATTATATTCTGCAATTTTTTCACCAGAACATACAGATCTGATCTGTAAACTCGACACCCCAAAAAGTTCCTACAAATCTACAAATATATATATATATAATAATATATATATATATATATATATATATATATATCCGTTTCACCCAAGAAAGTGCTTCAATACCACTTGTTATAGATCTAATCCAAAAATATAAGATGATACAAATATACCCAAGAAATAACGAGATCGGAATATAGATAACAATGATTCACTTTATTAATCAAACCCTTAAAGTAGGGCAACACCATACATTCACTCCTTAAGGAAGGAGAACACTCTACAAGCCATATGCATGTTCATACAATATTCCTTGACATCTCTCAATGGGGAGTCTCTAGCCTCTATATAGGTTTCATACATACAATACCATGGGTCATTAACATAATTCCCTCAATACCATCTATCTAATACCATGGACTTATTACATTGTTGCTAACTACTTGTGGTCCCTTGCATGATACGGGTTAACCACCTTATTTATTACTATGGCTCATCCCATTATTACATTATTCCCTTGGGTACCTCCCTTTGTACCCCATATTACCCACCCTAGGTATACTACACTTTCTTTTGACTAGACCATTTTGTTCAGGGGTACATGACACAATCGTTTCCTTCTTGATTTTGTCTTTCTTGCAAAATGTTGTCAGTTCTTTTGACATGTATTCTCCTCCATTGTCGAACCTGAAGACTTTGATCCTCTTTCTTTATTGATTTTCGATCAATGCTTTGAATTTCTTGAATGTTTCAAAGGCTTCATCCTTGTGCTTAAGATATTATATCCATGTCTTTTTTGAGAAGTTGTCAATAAAGGTTATGTAGTAGAGATGACCACCGACAGAATGTACAGGCATTAGACCACATATATCAGAATGAATGAGATGAAGGATGTCATGAGTTTTTCTCTTACTAGAGGGAAATGGTCCCATTGATTTCTTTCCTCTTGCACAACCTGGGCAAACTCCATCATGATGAGCCCGAAAATCGGGAATACTAGAGACCAATTTCTTCAATTTCAGAAGTGCATCATAGTGAACATGAGCCAGTCTGTGGTGCCATAATTCGCTCAAGTGATTGGTATTATGAACCAATGCAAGGGGAGGTCTTCTAGTGACCCTATAGATTCCTTCAAATCTCGATCCTAAGTGAAGGCGTCTCACACAGATGAATCAACAGGCCAAGTTAGAACTTTACCTTTGATGAAGGAAACCCTCATCCCTTTGTCTTCCAATGCAGATATAGATACTAGATTCTTCATTAATCCTCGTACATAGATGACATCATGCAACAAAACTGATTCCCCAAAATTTAGCTGAAATTTGATGGACCCAAAACCTTTCATGGGATGAGTATAATTGTCTCCACGAATAATCTTTAGCTTAGTCTCCCTCTCTACCAGATCAGAGAGGACTTCTTTATAGCCAGAGAAATGATAAGTGGCCCCACTATGAACTATCCAACTATCCTAGAATCCGGTGGAGAAGAACTAGTGAGAGCATAAATGAGAATGTATTCATATTTATTTACAACATTACTTTCATACCTGGGAGCCCTTAGCTTCTTTTGAGGAGGATGATTTTCTTCACAGTCGCTTGAGGAGCCTCTTCTTCTTATATCATATCTTCTTTCACGATTACTTCTTTGATTGTCTTTTCTTCTTTTGTTATTGTAATTGCCTCTAGTGTTGTGCCCTAAGTTGCACGAAACGGGGAAATGGGTATGAGTTTCCAAAACAGGCACGGGTACGAAACGTGACCTCCCCAAATTTTGGAAATGGGGAAACGCAATATATAATATAATATATTAATATATATATATATATATATATTAGGACATTTAAGAAATATGTGCAATCATAAAGCATATATGATACATTTTAATTTATTACATTATGAATTAAATGTCAATTGTCAATGCATAAACTATAAGTCTCTAAATTTACATCACATTTACTCATGGATGATCACATAATGAAAATAGCAATATCAAAAATTAGCCACGAGAAATTTCTAATTTTTTGTCTCGTGCTTGATTGGGAGTCTCCTCCTACATAGTCGAATGACCTTAGTGCTCTTGATTAAATACAAGTTCCATACCCTAGTACCCTATGTGCTCTTGATTATTGGGAGTCTCCCCTGCATAAAGGGCTTGGTTCTCTTGATTAAATACAAGTTCCATACCCTAGTACATGACAAAACCCAATCTTGAAATCTTGAAAAACAGATAAGTCTGTTGGATTTTGAGTCAGATCTAAAATTCTACTTTCTCCATATGAAATCCAATGAGGGCGAAACCAACTCTCAAACATCCTGAGTCATTTCATGGTAATGTTAAAAATTTAAGTAAAATTTCATTTTCATTCTTTTACTTTAAGAATTTAACATTACCATGAACTGCATATCAACACTAGGGCCATAGGCTTGAACATTAAGTTGCCCCACTCAGAAAATCCTCTTTTTTATAACTTGAAAGGCATCTAGAAGCATCCAAAAGATATTTTAGTCGCCCAATAAAAAATTAGAAGTGAAAACATTAAAAATAAATAAATAAATAAATACAAGAAAAAGTCAAGTTAGAAGAGGAAACTCCACCGTACGGTCTGGAAACGCGTTTCTCGCCGTACTGGCCACGTTTCCTCCTCTAGAAATGGGCCAGTATGGCCGGAAACACATTTCCAGGCTGTACGGTACGAGTTTCTTCGTTTCCGTTTTGTTTCCGGCCAGAAACGGACCCTTCTCCAACGTTTCCTGCAACTTACGTTGTACCGTGGCCTCTTTCCTTTCTCAGGATAGTCTCGTGCCTAATAACCTTTCTTATGACAATTGAAGCATTCAATATGAGATGTTGATCTATCATTCCTTCTTTTTTTATTTTGAGAAGAAGGCTTCTTTGATGAGCCTCCTCTTGTCTTCTTTCTTTTGCCATGAGAGATGTATGCAACAAGTTCTCCCTCTTCCTACTATTGAATCCTTCCTCTTGCTATCATTCTAGATTCTTCTTGAGTGAGTTTTCCAATGATCTCATCACATGAAGGAAGGACATTATTGTTGTCGATAGTAGCAATGAAGGTTTCCCAAATAGAGGGGAGACCTCTAAGACTCACTACTACTAGCTCCCTGTCAGGTACATTTTCTCCAGCCCTCTGCAATTGATCTCTAAGACGAGAGATCCTCATAATGTAAAATTGAACAACTTCCCCTGTGTTCATTTTGACTTCCTTGAGTTGATCTTTCAAGGTGATGATTTCATTTAGGTTTTTGACTTCATACATGCAAGTTATCTTGTCATACATATCTTTAGACTTTCTTAAATTCCCAACATAAGCAAGTAAATGATCTTGTAAGCCATCAACTATAATTTGCTTTGATTTATACTCACCTTTATTATACATGTTCTTGAGAGAAGCGAAAGCATTTTCTAGAGGTTGGGGCATCCTTCCTTGAATGTATTCTAGCACATCATTGTTGTCAGCTATGATATCCAATCTAACTTTCCATGCAACAAAGTTTGATGCATCATCCAACTTTTCATGCTCCTTGAAGGTAGAGGTTGACATCTTGACCTTGAATAGGCAATCTGTTTTCTGAAGGAGAGGGCTTCAAAGCTTATCTTATCTTGGACTTTACTTTCACCTTAGCTCTGATACCATGTTAAATTTTTAGATTGTTAAATGTCAAATTAGTTAATTTAGCCCAATTTATCTTTTCATTAACAATGCATCCAATTATTAGCAATGTAATCAATCATAAATGTAACTAAAGAAAGAACAATGTATGCAATGATAGAGAAGACAAAAACATAATCATAAGAGACACAAATTGGTCCAAGACCAGGGAAAAACCCCACAAGGGGGAAACCCTTTCAAATCTTATTCCTTTAGTAGATCGTCATAAAAATATTTCAACACTGAGTACAATGAGCCCAATACATATGATTTGCAGCAGAAAACAATAAATCAGATCTACAAATCTACAGATCTATTATAACAACAAAGAAACCCAAATCTACCAGATCACTGAAGCCAAGATGTCAAAACCCTAGATCTGAACTGGGTCACTATCATCAACATTGTCTACGGGCGACTGAAACTTCAGGGTCTCTCTCATTAATATAGTATGTGAGCGACTATGATTGTAGAGTTTCTCCTAGGAGCTCTCTATGTGCGTGACTCTAGCACTGAATTTCAAAGACCCAAAGTCACTATTGGGCCAAGCTATGGGAGTGACCGACAAATCAAGGTCACGCCCTTTCCTTATTGTGTGAGTGACTGAGATGACAGGGTCGCTCCCTGGGATACTTGGTGCAAGCGACCGAGGATCATATCTTTCCGATTTTCCTCTGAACCTAGAGTTGCTCTCACTGAACTATCTTTGAGCGACCAGAGAGCGAAAGTTGCTCTCTTGTCTACTCTGTGCCTACGATCGAGGGAAAAAAAAACTTTTGTTCTATGCCAACAATCGAGATCCAAAAAATCCCTAACCCAGGGCGAACCTTTCACCTATACTTTTGGACCCAATGCAAACTTCTACTGATGAACCTGTGCGAGCCAAAACAAGATAGATGAATAAAAACATACCTTGATTGAGTGCATTCAAATAAGTTTGAGGTCACTTCCTTTTATAGGCTTTCTTGAGGGTTTACTTGGGGTTGAGGTTGACCCAAGCAGTTACCCAAATGGTTCAGGCCGACCCATTCCATAATGACTGAATGAATAAAATAATTCAAAACTTAACTTTTGTTTAACTGAATAGAGTAATCTTTAGGTTGATTTTGGTCCTCTTGAAAAGAGGAATTTAATGCAAGCATCATCTTGGTCATCCGAGTTGTCCAATGTGGAATTTGACCCTAGTTGCAAAATTAACAATCATACCTTGAATTATGACGGGTTACAAATTAGAGAAATTCAAGGTAAATGTGTCCATTTTTCTATAGTTTCATGTATTCTTTTGAGAAAATATTTTAAATGTCATAGCTACAAAAATAAAACCATTTTGTAGCTAGTCTTTAATTCTATAGCTGAGTCGTAGGCCTACATAGTTGCAAGAATGATATAATGAAAGCATAAGTTGGAAGTGTTGGAAAATGTAACTAGGTTCAATCTTCATTAAATGTATTTGAGCCATCTTGTAATGTACTTGTCAAAAGAATAAAGAAAATTATTATTATTATTATTATTATTATTTTGACTTATTAAAGCATGGGTTTCATGCTTGGGTCACCATTTTTTAGGTCAAAGTCTCCATTGAGGACTTCTAGGATTTATTCTGAGTCAATAGAGTCATTGTAATTTTAAAGAGACCCTTCTTGGGATTTTGAATCATGTAAAAAGGTTTAGTATTAAGTCAAATATGATTTATGTACCCTCCACACCAAGTCGGCCTAGAAGAGATCAAGTCAGCCTAAAGACACTAATTCGACCAAACATGGAGCCTATAAATACAAGCAAGTCGAATTCATTTGAAGAACTTCATCTTGCACAAGTTCGATATCTCTAAGGAAGCTCAAAGATGCGAAGTCTGATGTCGGGAAGCCAAAAAAGTGAGTTAGGTGGAGTCTAAGGAGAAAAGGAAAATCAAAATTTTGGTACCTCTCCCTCTCGATTTCATGCCCTAGATTGGGATATCGAAGTCTTCCAAGTTTCATTGTTGTCGGAAGTTGTCTGTTGCCAGAAGCTGCTGCCTAGTCGAAGTTGTTGGAAAGGGGTCAAAATTCTGGGAGGCTAACTTGGTGTGGAGGGAAGGTTTGGTCTTTGTCTAGGGTGAAGAATCTCAAAGAATACTATTGAAATGAAGAATTTCTTAACTGTTTTTCCCCTCGAGGGGGGTTTTACCCCAGCATAGTGCCTACATTTGGTGGCTATTGTTTTATGTGCTGCTACTTTGGTAATGGATTGACGAACTTAAAGAAAGAAGATATAAAGAATCATAATAACAAGAAACAACACAAGTAATTATCAAGAATAAGAAAATATTTCTACCTTTCTGATTTTCTAACATGGTATCAAAGCTTTGGTGAAGAAGGAAGAAAAAGGTAGTCTCACACACTTGATCAAGTAACTATTCAAAATGATTATATCAGGGAAGGAATCTATTATATTCAAGGAAGATGTCTAACACAATCAAGGGAGAGAAAAAACTTGAAGGGGCCTCAAACTACAGGTCCTAGAAGAAGAGAATTGACCTTGTCCTTGAAAAGAACAAGGTACTAGACTTGGTCAAAGGAAAAGTTGTTGACACCTAATCTTCATGATTGGGGGAATTTTATGTAAATAATTAAATTAGGAATGTGAACAGTTATCGGGAGATGAATTTAACAATCACTCCCTATTGTATATAACAATGACCTACCTATGGAATAATATACGAATCAGTTGTTTGTTTTGTGGAGTTACTGCCTGGCCTGACATGGTATCAGAGCCAACTCCTTGTTTTAGCTATTATGCTCCTGTAACTCCTCTGTCCTGGTCTCTGCCTTTGCCTTATTCCCCTCTGTCCTGAAATAACCTGCCTTTGCCAGCGCTGCACATCTGTCCATATTGTCAATTTTTTTATAGCACTGTCATTTCCTATTTTAGCGCTGAGGGGTGACATGGAATCAAAGTAAAGCAGAGATTTGCCACCATCGATGAAGGTCCAGCTCCTGGTATGCGGTATTGAATCATTTGAACGCTGTCCATATCTGTTGACCCATATTAACGTTGTGTTTCCTGTTTGAATAATAACATTTGAATGGTATGTTGAATGTGAATGGTAACATTTCGTGAAGGCAACCTTTGAGTGTCTCTTAACGACTTACGGATTTTTGACACCTGACCTGAGGAGGGAGACCTGGATTTTTAACGCTGCGTTGGTATCATTATTGAATGGTTGTTGAAATGTTGTGCGTTTGAATGGTATTAACGTTGTGGGTTTATACATATGCCTATTGAATATTAACGTTGTGCATTTGAATGCCTGTCCAAATTTGTATTGCGTTGAACTTAGCTTGTATATGCGTTGAACTGAGCTGGTATATGCGTTGAAACGGATACAGTAGCTATCGGGTGGCCTGATATATCAGAGTTTGTATATGCGTTGAACTGACTTCGGTATTCTTTTGATTTGGCTGAGAAGAGCTTTGGTATACAGCGCTTGCATTCACTTGGTATATGCGTTGAACTAACATGGAACCAACACTTAGAAGTGCTCTAATGATCCTCCACATTACCTGGCCAATCAACATTCGAATAATCATGCAGCTTCATATTTCCGGCAATGTATCTCAATCCATGATAGATTGTGCCCCGAAGATATCTTAGAAGATTCTTGGCACCAATCCAATGAGGCTGAACCAAATATGAGCTCACCTTGCTAACTGCAAAGCATATATCTGGACGGAAGTTCACCAAGAACATCAATGAAAATGAGTTTATGAAACTCAAAGGAATTTCCCAAATCTGGTCTGGTATCATCACCATATAACTTCTGAAATTTAAGATCCTTGATGTAGTCACAGGTTTGCAGTTTACCATTCCTCATACAGAATCCAACTCCCTCTTACTTCTACAAATGAGAGGGTTTTCACCTATCAGAAATAGGTCGTCCTCAGAAGGTGTCAGTATGAGAGGTCTATCATCCACAACCTTCGAGCAATGGTTTGGATCGGTTTCACTCTTAGTGAATCTTAGCTTCATCAGACAATTATCAATCCTCTCATACTATGCCCGGGGTGTTTTGTTTCAATCCATAGAGGGCTCTCTTCCACCTGTATACATGAGATTTCCGATCATGAATCTCAAACTCCTCTAGTTGTTCCAAACCTATGGACCTGCTACATGAGGTGAATGGTCCCCTTGTATGATTTTCCTTCAGTACATCTCAGACATGTACCTTCATGCTCTCCTTGAATTTAGACATCTGAGTCACCATCTAACTCACATTGGGTAGGGCCCCATAAGTAGACATTCGGTGCTATAGATGAGATGTGTCAATTGAGATGGTCCCCAGTGGACTATCCTACAACTTGATGCAAATTTCCAACCCTGAACTCAAAAGCATCTTAGAAAATTTTATTTTTAAACATGTACCTTTCCATCGATGAATGCCACCCTGTAACCTTTGACTTCCATTGCCGAAATGGGCACCAGGTTCTTCTTGTGATCAAGTACATAAAAGAGATTCTGTAAGTGAATCAAGTTACCCTCATTCAATTGAGGGGTATTCCCTACACCCTTTCTAGGATAGGTGGCATTGGCTCCAATTATAATCCCATGATCGTTTCCATCTCTACCAAATTAGAGAGAGCACCCTTCTATCCGGTGGAGTGCCTTGAAGCACTACAATCAATCAACCAGATTCCCAAAGAATCTGAAGGAGAGGGCCAATACAAGATAATGCTTCTTTATCTTATCAGAAACAACATTTGATTCTTCTATAGTATCTAGTTAAACCCAAGAAGCTTTTGACATCCCTTTGCTTCTGTGGAGTTGGGACCCTTTTGATGATGGCTATCTTGTTTGGGTCTACTTGCAATCCCTCTTCAGATATTGAGTGACCTAGAACAGTCCCTGCAGTCATCAGAAATTCCCATTTTTCGAGACTAAGGGATAAAGTTAATTTCAATACATTTGTTTAACACCTTTCCCAAGTTAGAGAGATCCTCCTGGAAATCACAACCATAGGGTGTGAAATCATCCATATAAATTTCTACTGCATCATGGACTAGCTCTGCAAAGGTACTCAGGACTGCTTGCTAGAAAGTGGCAGGGGCATTGCATAGACCATTTGGAAGGACCCGATAAGTGAAAGTACCCCAAGGACAGGTGAAGGTGGTTTTATCCTAGTCCTCTCAACCGATATGGATTTGATTGTATCCATTGAATCCATCCAGGAAAGAGAAGAACTTCTTTCCTACCAGACCATTACACACTTGGTCAATGAAAGGCAGAGGAGATATTTTAGTAATCAACACAAATCCTCCACTTTCCATTTTTCTTTGGAACCAGCACCAGAGGAGACACCCACTCACTGTCCAAAATAGGGTAAATGAATCTTGCATCCAACAGCTTCTGCAACTTTTCTTTGACTATATCCTTGAGAGCTGGATTCATTCTCCTTTGGGGTTGTCAGACTGGTTTGCAACCTTCCTTGATGTAAATGTGGTGAGTACACACCGAGGGGTGCACTCCCTTCATTTCTTTGTAATTCCAAGAAAAGGCATCCAAATTCTCTCTTAGCATGTTACATAAATCTTCTTCTTTGTGTACAGAGAGAGGGGTGGATTTTCAATGCTCTTTCAGGGCCAAATTCTATTGTCTTGACACGAGTAGGGTTTGATTCATCTAAGAATAGATCAATCTGATGGTTTTCCTTGGTTTCCTTCACTACTTTCTCCAGATACATGGTGTTGGGATTTGATTTTGGAGGATGTGTTCAATCAAATCATCTTCATCGGGTTGTCCTCCTCTTATGGCAGTTTCTAGGGTATAGATTTGGGAGGAGTAGACTTCATCTTCTTCCTCCTATTCTAGCCATAAAGGTAACTCATGTTCTAGAGATGGCTGAGCAGGAGGGTACAGGACCAACTGCTTGGATAGATGCCCATTTTTTATAGTCATATTTCCAGTCCTGCAACTTATGTAGGCATCAATAGTGGCTAACCAAGGCCTCCCAAGAATGAGAGGATAACCAATGAATTTGGTCTTAGGCTCGAGAACTAAGAAGTCATAAGGTATTCCCAGGAATCAATGGAGACCATCACATCCTCAACAATCCCCTCAGAGGCTACTGTGGATCGGTCTGCAAGCTGCAAGACTGTCGTGGTCTTCCTTAATGATCCCTAGAGATTCAGCTTGAGCATAGAGTCCTTAGTTATTACATTGATGGCATCCCTAAGATCAATCAGGGTATGGGGGAAAATGGTGCCATCGATGTGTACATCTACTACAGGGATCCCAAGATCTAAATACTGTTGGGTTGTGTTATATTTTTTGGGACCCTATATTAGGTGGGCGGACCTACCTATGGTTTTGTGCATGGTTTTCGCACATGGTTTTGGGCGCGATGGTTTCGGTCCATGGTATTGAATGCTTCGACATGTATATATATGTATTGTAACATTGAGAGGAACATAACAAAAAATCAAACTGGTAGTCCCAATTTTGGGATCTAGGGGAAAATCTCTATGTATATGTTTTTTATGTGTTATGCTCTCACATTGTTTATTTTCTGTGTTTTAGAATTCATATGCAGGTAATTTCTATAGAGGGTTAAAACCTACAAATACTTCGGGCAAATTACCTGCCCCAACATTAAGTCAGACAATTGTCCAGTGACATTAATGGTAGGGGTGTCTCTTTTTCGCCTTCTTGGATGTTTGAAACACTTCCCTTTGATCAGCTTGTTGTAAATGGGGACATCTTTGATAGCTTGGGGAAGCGGAATTTTAACACACAAATTTTTTAGCTCACCCAAAAGTTCAGTTTCTTCTAGGGTGTGCTAGACTGGATGGGTTAACCTTTCAAGAAAGGGGGGTGGATCAATTCTAGGCACACTTTCCTCTCTTTCCTCCTCACTCTCCCTAGGTGGAGAAGGAGGTTGACTATCCAAGAGCACTCTCCCAGATCTAAGTTTAATTTCATGAATTTCCACAACTTAATTTCATGAATTTCCACAGCATAGGCAGGGTAGGATGCTTCTCCATTGTAAACTTGTTGTGCTTGTCTGTTGTTCGGGTTCGGGTTTGGTTGGGCAAGCATTTGAGATTGTTTAGGTGGAGCAAGGTGTAGGAGCTGTGGTTGAGATGGAGGTGAAGGAAATAAAGCTGGAGCTTGGTTGTATGGGGGACTCCACCCCTGGGGTGGTGCATTCCACTGATTTTGTGGAGGAGTATATGGCTGAAATGGTTGGTTGGCCGATTGGGAATGGTATTTAGATGCAAAAGATCAGGGAGAAGGTGTAGACTAGGAAGGATGAGCTGGGGGGCACCAAGATGGAATGGATGTATTTTGATTAGGATTGTAATAGGAGTAGGATGGCCCTTTCATTCCCTACTGGTATGGTCAAGGTCCATAAGGCCTACTTTGATTAATGTAGCAAAGTTGTTCAGTCACCCCTTTGGTTCCCTGATAAACAACTTTTAATCAAGGAAGAGAAGGGCACTTGTCTATGGAGTGATTTTCCTCATAGATCGAGAAGATTTCTATAAGGTTCAGTGACATTCATTCCTAGGGTGCCTCCTTGTGCATCTAGGGAAAAAGATGGCTAATTATCTCTCTACTTCCTCCTGCTTCCATTTGATTTGCATAACAAGGGTTTGCAACATTTCACTCTTAAAGTCTTCCAACATATTCCCAATTTCACTTTTTATGGATGTGTTGGAAGAGGATGCACTGGCCATTGTTTGACTAGCCCCACCCTTCTTTCTAGCTGCCCTAGAATGATTCTTGAAAATTGTCTTAATATCATCACAGGGTAACTGGTATATGTCCCCTCCTGAAAGCAGGTTTAGGGTTTCTAGAATGTCTTCCCTAATCCCCCTGAGAAAGACTAATTTAAGTGACTCTCGATCAAGTGTGCACCTGACACTTTTATAGCTGAGCTAGAATCTTTCCTCATAATCCTCGAAGGACTCATCATGTCCCAAGGTCATTCTAAAGATTTCCTCTTTGGTATCTTTGGACCTACATTAGTCCCTATACTTTTTGTTGAAATCTGGTTGCATTTGAGCCCAAGTGGTAATACTATCCCCAAGTAAACCCATGAACCGGCGCATGGTTGAATCCTTGAGAGTGGATGGGAATAATTTCAACTTCTGATAATCATAGGTGTAATCATAAGTTCTGCATATGACAGAAAATTCAAACAAAAAAGTATATGGATCTTCTAAGGTAAGGCCATGGAAGTGAGGAAGAGCATAGGGGCTTATTTTTTCATCTTGGTATCCCCATTAGTTTCTCTGATGGGAAAAGCACCCTCAATTATTTCCTTGTATCCCCTTTCATTTCTATTTTTAGTCATTTTGTGAGTTGGAATGGTTTCTTCTTCTTCCCCTATAGGCTCTTCAAAAATCTTTGGTTGTTCATCTAAGGGGTCCTCTAACTCACAACCACCGAAGAAGAGGGAAAGTTGGTTGTTTGAAGTGGTGGGGGTATTTGGTATAAATATTCCTAAGTTATCCCTATTCCTACGAGGCATGAAAGAAGTGTTTTTATCTTTTTGAGTTTTAAACTACTTGCAGAATTAAAAGAAAAAAAGAAAAAAATTGAATTGCAACTATTTACTGAATGGAACTAATTGCAAAATGGGAGATAAGAAAAGGAAAAAAGAAAGCAGAAATCACATCTACTCAGACACCTCCCCGGCAACGATGCCAAAAATTGATGAGCACGAGTATTGCAGCAAGGATGTTGTAACTCCTGGGGCTACCGACTTGACTTCATCAACCCGGGGTTCGTACAATCTTGGAGGTGATAGTGATGTATACACAAATAGATGTAATTGGTCTACTCTTTGTCACTGCTGAGCTGGGGTGATAGACCACTATGGTTTCTCAAACCAACCTTCTATTTACTAGAAGAAGTATGATTAACAATTTGGAAAAGGGGAAATTACCCTAATTGGAAGAAAATAAATGTTGTCTGTTGCATGAAGGAAAAGACTGAAAGAAATGCTCGAAAAACAACATGAAATCCTCTATCTACTTGATAACATACTTTGCTTGCAAAAGAACCCTATTTTAACACTTGTGACATTTTAACTAGTCTAAGCATGAAATCTGATCAAAGAGTGCTAATCTGTTGTGTGCAAGAATAAATATAAAAGATTTTTTTTCTTTTTATCTTTTTGCTTGAAAAGTGTAAATGCTAATCTTGCTTCATGGTTCTTTGGAAGGGGAGACAGGTGTGAAGGAAAAGGATTTTAATGGTTCAGATGACTTGGAGGGCAAGTAGGGACCTAATCCAGGCTTTTAGTGATGATTTTTCTCAATTCGGGCTCGAAACAAGCTACTACAAGTTTTCCTACATGATGTCTATAGGAAGTACTAGTTCACCTACAGGATCCCCTGTTTTACTACAAGAATAGGCCGAAATATTAGGGAGTGGTCTAGAGGGTGGGGTGGAGCTTGGAAAAGGTGAATAAGGAGGGAATAAGGCATGGGAGTGATAGGAACTTACTTTAAACTCAAGCCAAAGTTTTAAGATGGTTGGATTTTCTCAAAGGAGATGGCTAGTTTTCCTCATAAGATAAGAATTTGAATTGAGACCTTAGTGACTTTTCGCAATCATGGGTAGATATGGCTTGGTTGAGGCTGATGAGATGAGGTCTCCCTACAATTTAGAAACTCCTGCAATCAACAAATATCATTCTTGGTTTTCATATATAAACTCATCAAAAACAAGAAAGGTGTATTCGAGAAAAAGAAATCAAAGTTATCACCATTTACTTTTCTAAGCTCATGCATGGAAATGCTTGGAACCAAGATGAAAGCGAGATAAGATCAATGCAAACTTAAGATATCAGAAAATACCAACTGCAACTTATCTATGAAACTGCAAGATAATGACCTAATTAGCAAGAAAACTCTAAATTACACACAAAAGCAAGAATTCTGCCTTTTTGGGTTGCATGAGAAGTGTTCCTCAAACCATGATCCCTTAAAGGGGGGAATGAGGTGAAAACCACTTGTTGTCAACCTTTTTGGAATATATTCTTATCACTACAATGCTACTATTAGAATTATACACAAATGGAAGCAAACTAATTAAATATACCAATGCTTGCAAATTAACAACACCAAAATCAGTTTAACTCTAACTATGAAGTTAACCTAAGCATACATATACAACAATAGGAACCTCTACTGCTAGGGTTGGGCCCTAACCCAAGAGCTTCAGCCCTCTGAGTCAAATCAGTGTTGGATCAAGGGAATGCTGCTCATTTTCATTAAAGAAATCAGAAATACATAAGAGTGCTTGGTTACAATGCTTCAACTCAAAAACTGCTTAGCTATCTTGAACAAAAATCTAAATCCTAATAAGGCCCTGGGCCTCTTGATTTATACCATTGAAGTTACCAACAACTTCCTTAAATTTAGGGAGGCTTGGCTCCAATCTCGAGATCAAATGGTCTTCAACTGTCACTAGCTTGGTTGCCAATGAACTTCATGACTCGACTACTTGCAACTTCAATATGATGAGATTTGATTGAGGAATCTTCGAGTGAGTGAGGAGTTAAGGAGGGAGATCTTGTCTCCTAGAATCCCTCTTGCTTGTCTCCATTCGAGTTCCTGCACTTTAATTAGCCAAACTTTGCTCCAAAACCTACAATCAATGCACATTAGACCATTAGACATGACATTTCATCTTTACTCTCCTCATTAAAAAAAACATAATTAAAACATGTAAAGAATGATGAGAAAAGTTGATTTTAGTAAGTTGGAGGTGCATTAACGTCTATATAATTTACCCATTGATGAGCCTCATCAGAAGTCATGAGAATTCCCCCCTTTCTTTGTTCATTGTTGAAATTTAGAAACTCGGGGAGAAATTCCCACCATTGGGAAGCCTTCCTCATCCGGAGAAGACCCTTCTAGCCCTTGGAAGAATTTAATTTGGTCAAGGAAAAATATTATTTTTAATGTGAAACCCACATATGCACAAAAGTACAAGTTGACCTCAAGAATAAATTGGGTCTCCTTAACCACACATAAATAGACCTAATATCACATCACTTGGAAGGCATCATCACACAACACATATTCTCTCTCTTGATTTGATTGATTCATACATGTTTGAAATAAGAGGTCTGAGCTCACATGTGCAAAGAGAAGTAGGACATTTCTATTTTGTGCATTGAATTTCTGTTGGATTTCATTGACCAACCTTTGACTTGGTTTGACTTGGGTTTGTTTGAATTGGAAAATATTTGTTTAAGACGGCCAAATTGATTAGTCATGAGGCCAAATTTTCTAGGTATTTTGACCAAAGTTCACTGCAAACTTTGACCACAGTTGATGGTCCGTAGATTTGTTTAAGTTTGACCACATGCTTTATGTCTCCTTTGACCAATATTTTGTTGACTATTTGACTATATTTGACTGAGCTTAGAAGGTTGAGTTGATTCTTTCCTTGACCAAACTTTTTGGAGGCTAATTTGACCATTAACTAGCACTGGTTAGGTTTGTTGCTGTTATTTTTTACTTTGACTAGAATTTCATATTTGACTTGTTGACCAGAGTTGACTTTTGGGCTCGTCTTTGATTAGATATTGGATTGGTATTTGGGATAGTCAATGATTTGAGGTTCGAATCTTTGTTGATGAACTTGAACATTGTATCTTTATGTTGAGCATTTGATCACAATCTAATTGAAGAAAAAATTTGAAAGGGTCTTTCCCCTTGTGGGGTTTTTCCCTCTTTGACCAAATATTGTGTCTCTATTGTTCTTGGTTTTCTTCTATTGTGAATTGCTTTACTATTTTATCTACAATTTCTTATTGTTGTTGGAACATTTATTTATATTGGATAAATTGATTCATAATTGAAGAAGAATTAGAATAAGTGATTATGTTAAGCATAGAACATTGAAAAATCAACATGGTATCATAGCAAAGGTGAAGACAAGCCCATGGAAGACAAGAGACAAGAAATCACCTTTGAAGAAGCTTATTTGACTTGGTCAAGATGTCTACCTCATACTTCAAGGAAGAAGATGAGTTGAAAGACTCATCATTTTTTGTTGCTTGGAAAATCAAGTTGAAACTGGCATTGGATGAGAATGATGTCTTGGAATATGTGGAAGGAAAAGTAATTCAGCCTCTGAAGAATGCTTCTATTGCTATCAAGGCCAAGTGCCAGAAAGGTGAGATCAAATCAAAGAAAATCATTATTGATTCTTTAAGAGATCATTTGCTTACTTATATTTCTAAGTTGAAGTCTAAGGAAATCTATGATAAGTTGGTTGGGATGTATGTGGTCAACAATTTGAACCATATTCTCTCCTTGAAAAATAATCTCAATGACATCAAAGGGAACAAGGGAGAGACTGTGTAATCATACTTCATGAGGATATCCCAACTCAAGGATAAACTTTTGACTGTCGGAGAACCTATGTCTGATAGAGAGTTGGTGCTCGTTGCACTTGGAGGCCTTCCTCCAATTTGGGAAACATTTATTACTAACATAAGAAACAATGAAAGGTTCCCAAATTTTGATGAACTTGTTGGCAAGTGCACTCAAGAAGAGACTAGGATGATATCTAGAGGGAGGATTCAAAAGCATGAAGAAGGAGATCCCTCAACATTTGTTGCACGAGACAAGAAGAGAAAAGGAAGAGGAGGACCATCTAATACTAGGAATCCTACTCTAGAATCCAGGGATTTGAATAAAAGATTTGAAAGGGACAAATTTGAATGCTTCAATTGCCATAAGCATGGTCACTTTTCCTAAGGTTTTCGAGAAAATATTAGAGCTCCAAGATCTAACTACAACAACAATGGTGGCTTCAACAACAATAGGTTCAATGATAAATAAGAAGAGATGATTTCAATGATAGAAGAAGAAGAGATGCTCCTGAAGATCAAGGCCATCATCTTCAAAAGAGATCAAGGAACTCAACGTATGGAAATAATGCAGATGCTACTCAATCTGAATATTTTTTATTTCTGCACTTTCTAGCTCCTCCCCTCCATATATGTTTGATATTTGGTTGGTAGATAGTGGGGCCTCTAGACACTTCATTGGTTATCATGAAGTCCTCTCAAACCTGGTTGAGAGGGAGACAAATTTGAAAAACGTCCTTGGGGACAATTCTACTTATCTTGTGAAGGGATTTGGTTTTGTTTGATATCATTTGGATTATGGTGAAATCATACATCTATATTATGTCATGTACTTATCGAGATTGAAGAATAATATAGTGTTTATATTTGACTTAGAAGACAAAGGGATGAGAGTTGTCTTCATAAGAGGAAAGGTCCTCACTTGGCCTATGGAATCTCGCATGAGGGATGCATTCACTTTCAAATCAAGAATTGAAGGATTTTATAGAGTCCATGGAAGATTGGTGCAAGCATTGGTTCATGATAGAAATCATCAAAGTGAAATATGGCACCAGGGGCTTGCTCATCCTCACTATGAAGCCCTGCCTAAAGTGAGGATGGTTTTTGGAATCCCTGAGGTTCAAGCTAACCATGATGGAGTATGTTCGGAATGTGCAAGTGGAAAGAAATCAAAGGGGCCATTCTCCTCTAGCAAGAGCAAGACCAATGATATTATACAACTCACACATTCTGACTTATGTGGACCCATTCTGGTGAAATCTCTTGTTGGCTACCTATATTATATAATCTTTATGGATGACTTCTCACAGAAGTCATGGATATTCTTCTTGAAACACAAGGACGAGGCATTTGATATGTTCAAAGACTTCAGGGCACTAATAGATAAATAAACAGGGAAGAGAATTAAAGTATTCAAGTCTGATAATGGAGGAGAGTTCACTTCAAATGATCTCATTGAGTTTTGCAAGAAATTAGGAATCAAGAAGGAGACCATTGTACCTTATGTCCCCGAGAAAAATGGAGTGGTTGTGTTGTAACCCTAGGCACATCCTCTGGTTGAAAGGAGGCCAATGCCTAGGACATCTATTCAAAATAAGTAAAAACATTTTATTTCAAAATTGTAAACATTTTTTCCCATAGATATTTCTTTAAAATGTAATGTAATTCATGCTCTTGGAGAAAATCACAAAACCCTTCAAGATGGCCAAGATGTTTGTGAGTATAGCTTACTGAAGTTGTAATATGGCAGGAAAGAATATTGGGAAAAATATTCAATATAGAGGGATGAGACAGAATCCTTTATATAAAATCTTAGTTGAAATAATCGAATGAAAGTAGGTGACTTAATGAAAAATGTGGAGTGTAGTTTAAGGTTACTTCAAATAAAATCTACAGGTACTTTTTGTTATTATCAAAGCATTAGTAAATTTGTTAATGGAAAGGAACCATCAGCTTCATTACATTTTTCCATGGAAGAATGACATAATAAATGACTTACAAAGACAAAAGAACATGCTATAATGAATACACATATTGAATCATCTTGAAAATTGTATTGATTCTCCAAGAAAAATTGCACATTACACAACAAAATTTTATCTATAAGCCAAAATTCGGAACCCCAAAACTGGTCCCTTGGTCTTCTTTTAAAGAAGGTTTACATTGGGAGGTAGTTATGAAAATTGTTAATTGCCTTAAATACTTTTAAACTACCTCTCTTAAAACATTCCAAACTAAAATATTTCTGGATTTTTACAAAATAAAAAAATACATTGTTTTTCAAATTTTCTAGAAATAAACTATTTTGAAATTTGGGACCCTTTTGCTCTGAATATTTCTAGCTCACTTGATGAAGTTAGTGGATCAAAGACTTGAAGATTCAGTGGTGTGGCCAGATTTTGACATTTTTTCCAAAGTGCCAAATCAGGGACTGGGAGCTAACGCATCTTATTGTAGGCCATCCTTAAATTTGTTAACTTGGTGTAGCTTGGTTTATCAGTGAATAAAGTTTTAACTAACCAGAGCAGTTGAAAGTCCCTTTGCAAGTAATTGACAATTGTTGATCCCTTTAACATTGTAGGTTTCTCATGCGAGGAGTTAAATTTTCTTTTTGCTTCCACCAGTAATGTTTCATACTGCTCCCAGGAGAGAAGGTTCCCTTGTTGATCCCAGCATGTTGGCAACCCTACTCTGATCCTTTTGTTAAAATTAGAGTTGAAAGATGTCACTGATTCTTTGACTTCCTCTAGCTTTATCTTTACTTGCTTTCTATACATGTTTCTCTCAACCATTTTGTTTTCTATCGTTTGAAGCAAAAGAAGGTGACCGGTTGATTTTAGTACCTAGAATATTTGGGGTAGAGTCGTTGCAATTAGAACTGCAGACCGGAGCGAAAACAATGAACAAAATTGATGAAATGAGTGAAAAAGGGAATTTTTTATGATAAATTTGGAAAAATTGATAGTTATGATGATACAGACAAAAGGTACAAAAGGATGACGTGTCGAATAATGTTTGAGTACAGAGGGATGACATGGAGGGAATAAGGGTTATGTAGGGAGGGAGATGACATAGATGAATAAGGGTGATGTGGGTGGATGATGTGGAGGAATAGCATGCTCGCTTGCTCATGCTCAATTGTTGTCATTGATAGAATCCATAAAACCCACTTACCACCCTTGAGGACACCTTGGCCGGTAACCAGTTTCATTGTGGTGTGGTGTCGGGATAGATCAGAGTTGTCGATCTTCCCAATGGCTAGTTCTTAAAACCACCCCTCAGGGGCACCTCCTGCTGTAAATATCATTCACTTCATGCCATTGCACTTCCTCTTGGGAATGACCTGATTTGAGTTACGGCGATGTGTCGAGATACCTACACGCTCTTTATTTCCCCTTTCGTCGCTTTATGTGTATGTGGGTTGCCACACCTTATAAATACATATAAAAATTCACGAATTATTTGAGCCTGTAACATTAGGCTTATAACAAAATGTAGAAGCTTTACAAAACATAAATTTAAAAGTCCCATATTTTATGCTTCCTTTTTCTTTTGCTTTTCCTTTTCTTGATTTTTTTTTTTTTTGATATATATATATATATATATATATATATATTGCAATTATTTTTTGAAAGAACACATAGGTAAAATAGCTACAACAAGTTGAATGAAAGATCATTATCATCATGGAAGCTACCCGAGCTACAATACATGATCAAAACTTACCAAAGTTTCTATGGGGAGAAGCTTTTAATACTGTGTCCTATGTTCAAAATAGGACACCTCATTAATCCTCGGTTGATAAGACCACCGAAGAAGTCTTCATAGGTTTGAAACCCAATGTTTGACACCTAAGGATCTTTGGCTGCTCCATATACTTCCATGTGTTGAAGGACAAGAGGAACAAGTTGGAAGATTTAGGAAAGGAAGGTATGTTTGTTGGATATTGTGAAAATTCTAAAGCTTTTAGAATATATGTGCTTGGTCAAAGGAATATCAAGTTTGGTGGGGATGTGAAATTTGATGAATATGTTTCCCTTGGGAAAGCAAGGGACACTCCTCCTCCTCCTCCTACCAATGTTGAGAACAAGGATGGTGATCTTTTGGAAGGTCCTTTTATGCCTAAACCCGAGACTTATGTTGTTAATGATCCTTTGGAACCCATGGACCCCTCGGATCCTCCTCCATGTGATCCTCCTGCTAGGAAGAGAACACTTTGGCTTCGTGATATCTTACAAGGTGTTTAAAGACATGCCATTGCAAGAGGAACCTTTAGAGAAAGTAAGAAGCCATGTTGATATCAAGCTTATGTTTTGGCTACGAGCAACATCATACAGGTTGAGCTTTCCACCTTTAAAGAGGCAGTGAAAGAGCAGGTCTTAAAAGATGGTATGGCAAAGAATATGAATATATAATGAAGAATGATGTGTGGGAAGTAGTTCCGAGGCTCAAAGCAAAGTTTGTTATGAATTCTACATGGTTGTACAAGATCAAGCATGGAGAAGATGGAAGTATCGAGAAATATAAGGTGAGGTTTGTGGCTCGAGGTTTCTCCCAAAAGGAGGGAGAAGATTATGATGACATTTTTGCACCAGTTGCCTACTTCATTACCATTAGATCTATTGTGGCTCTAACTACTAGCCATGGATGGACTCTTCACCAAATGGATGTGAAGATCGCATTTTTACATGGCATACTCTAGGAAGAAATATATGTTGAGAAACCACAGGGATTTGAAGTACAGGACAGGAAGACTTATGTGTGCAGGCTGAAGAAGGCACTCTATGGATTGAAGCAAGCCCCCAGGGCTTGGTATATTCACATTGAATGTTACCTGATGAAGCTTGGATTCACAAGAATAAATTTCGACATGGACCTCTACTTCAAAGTTGTCCAATGTATGCCCCTTATTTTGGTATTTTATGTTGATGACTTATTCTTGACAGGTGGTGAATCTTTGATTATCAAGTGCAAGAGGGATTTGGCCGCTAAATTTGAGATGAAAGACCTTGAATTGATGCATTATTTCTTGGGTCTAGAGGTGTGGATGAGGCCTAGTGAGGTTTTCCTTTCTCAAGGGAAATATGTTGTGAAACTGTTGGAAATATTTGGAATGGTATAATACAAGTCCATGGCCACACCAATGGAAATGAAGTTCAAGAATTTATGTGGAGAAGTTGTTGAGCCTGATCTGGGAAATCCCTCTAAATATCAGCAGTTGATTGGAGTTTTGATGTTCCTAATGAGGACTCGACCAGATATATGATTTGTAGTTAACAGTCTAAGTCAATTCATGACCAAACCTCTACATGCACATTGGGCTGTTGTTAAGCATGTGTTGAGATATTTACATGGGATGATTAATCTTGGTCTAAGATATATTGTCGAAGATGTGAGACTTCATGGTTACATTGACGTTGACTGGGTCAGAAATGTTATTGACAGAAAGATCACATCAAGGTATTGTTTTAGCCTTGGATCTTCCATGATATCTTGCATGAGAATGAAGCAAAAGTCTACTTCCCTTATCATGGTTTAGGCAAAGTATATTGTTGCTAGCATGGCTAGTTGCGAGGCAGTATGGTTGAGGAATCTCTTTTGAAAGTTATTTGTGCAAGTTATGGATACGACTATGATATATTGCAACAACAACAATGGGATCCATCTAGCAGAGAATCTCTCGTTCCATGACAAGTCCAAGCACATTGATAATAGATACCACTACATCTGATATATGGTGTAGAGAGGAGCAGTGGGGCTCCATCATATTTCGATTGGCGAGCAGATAGCAAATATTCTTACGAAGGCTTTGTTGAAAGGGAAGTTCTTGGTCTTCAGAGAGCAACTTGGACTGTTGGATGTGACCCTCCCGGGAAAGGAGCATGGATGATCAAGGACATTGAGCTATGCTCTTCCCCCCCCCCCCCCC